>LR753547.1:114589-193952 GCA_902729485.2 Mus minutoides | reverse complement strand
AAAAAAAAAAAAAAAAAATGCTTTCTGCTGATTCAGAGCATAATATTCTTTTTGAGGGACCCAAGAAGATTGGCAAAATAGTGAAGTCTTAAGAAAGCTATCTATGGCATTTTGTTGTGTAGTCTCTGGATGCTAAGAATGTTCAGTCTTAAGTGAAGTCCTGACTGGATCAGTCTGTAAGTCTGGATGAACTAAGATAATCTATATCAGCATCATTCTTTAAAGTTGTCCTGGAAGCAAGACTTTTTAGGGGTCAACATTGAGGCAGTGTTAAGTAGGACTAGGCAAGGTGCTGAAACAATTTGCCTCAGCATTGCAACATCCCCAAGAGTGATTCTTCCCAGCGCTGTACTAACTTCATTGGAACCTATAAATATATGAACTCCCACAAATAATATATGGTTATTATTAACATATGTACGGAATGTGCAAGTTATACAGATTAGTTAAGGAAGATCCTTTGCTTTCTGTTTGAGCAGGTGAAAGGCATCTGTTATTTTTTTTATAAGCTAGTTTGGACTGTGACCAAACTAGAATATAAATTTTTTCCTATGCTATTCAAATGAATGCCTTGATAAATCCTGAGGATCTTGTAACCACCAACGTGTATTGACTACACATAAAAATTGATGTCTTAGCTAGGTTTAGAGCTGCTTCCATGTAGAGGGATCAGCATATACATTACCCGTTTTGGTCTTTTTTATTTTGTTCTTTTTGTCTGTAGCCAAGATCTTTATAGAGTCTCCCTCTTTCAAATATTACTTTTATTAATATAGAAGGGATCCATAGCTTTTCTTTTCCTGTGTGAACATATACAAAACCTCTCCCACAGTATAACATATTTCCTGTCTTCCACTCTAAGGTTAGGACATCCTTAATATAAACAAGTTGACTTAGTCAAATCAGTTTTCTCCATAACTCAGTGTCTCTCAGGAGCTGTTGTTTTTAGCTTGTTAAAAAATGAAATTTAATTAAGCACTATGTAATCTATCTCTGGAAGCCTCTGTTACCACTTTTTGTTTGTTAAATATCTTTTAAAGTACAATTGGATCTCTGAACAACTGATTGTCCTGTGGAATTGTGTGATATACCTGTAATATGCCTTATAATATACTTTGTAAGAATTGCTTCATTTTACTAGAGACATGTGCTGGAATATTGCCTTAATTTGTACAGGTATTCCCATAACTTCTAATAAATGTGTAATTACAGAATCTGACTCTTTAGAAGTTAAAGCATTTGCCAATTGAAATCCTGAATATGTGTCTATATTATGATGCACCTATTTCAGTTTATCAAACTTTGCAAAATGAAATACATCCATTTGCTAAATTTTATTTCTCTGGGTACCCTTATGGTTATTTCCTGCAGGTAATATAAAGTTTGGTTATATAAGGAACAAGTAGGACATTTCTTTGTAATTTCCTTGGCTTGTTGCCAAGAAATAGACAATTCTTAGTTTAAATATTTTTGTTAGCATGGTGTTTTGATGAAATTCTGAAGTCTCTAGCATATTTCCTATAAATATTTGATTAATTCATCATTACCTTGTGCTAGAGAGCTTGGTGGACTGTATGCGATCTGATATGTTATATGTAATGGATGATTCCTATTTCTGATCATTTAAATAAGTAGTGAAAGTAATTTGCAATCATACTGAAGAAGCTCAGCACCTTCTATATGCAAAACAACTCTTTCTGAATATTGAGAGTAAGTTACTTTATTAAGAGATTATTGAAAACTTAATAACACCACAAGGATTGCATATAACTCTGATTTTTAAAAAACTTAATCATAAGGACTCAACCACCTTACTTATATTTTCATGCTAATATCCTGTATTTCCTGATGTATTTGCTTCAGTATAAAATCGACTTCCATTTTATTTTACAAGGGAGAATATAATTCTTTTAATAAACTGAAGTAACTTGCTTTTTGGGTACTTGTTGTTAATTTCTCCCAAAAAGTTACCGGAAGCTCTTTGCCAATGTTTATCTTCTGCCCACAATGAGGCAATCTCAGCATTGGTAGAAGATCCCACAGTCTCAGCTCAATGTATTCTAGCCAATTGAGAAAAGTCTCATTTTTCCTTTTAGAATTAATTCACAAATAACTTTTCCATAGATCTTTAAGTTTTTATTCTTTGTATGCTAAAAGTATCCATTATAAGGTATAATATTCCCTTTATATAATAATTACTATAGAAGAATGATCAGAAGGCAGGATAACTAAAAACAGGCCATCTTTGGATCATTACAATCTATATGGGTATCTTGTAGCTTCTTTTCTACTAGAGCCAATACCTTTTCAATTTTTGCAGATAATCTTCTTGGACTATTCAATCCTTTATCACCTTTTAAGGTTTCAAATAGATTACTCAGCTTTGAGTAGTCAAACCAATTGTAGGACATAGACAGTTAATATCTCCCAGCGACTTTTGAAAATTATTAAGAACTCTGAATTAGTCTCTCCCGATTTGTACCTTCTGTGGTTGAATTTCCAGCAGATTTGCCTTATATCCTAGATAATTAATAGAATCTCCTCTTTGTATTGTTTTGGGAGCAATTTGTAAAACCAAAAGGCAGAACTATCTGTGCTTCATTAAACATTCTTTCTAAAGTGTTTCCATATGTATCCATTAGCAAAATATCATCCATACAATGGTAAATTATGGATTGAAGAAATTGCTTACAGAATTTTTCCAGTGGCTGTTGTACAAAATATTGGCATAAGGTAGAATTATTCAATATTCCTTGTGGCAAGACCCTCCAGTGATATGCTTTGGATGGCATAGAATGGTTAAATGTGGGCATTGTGAAAGCAAATCTTTATCTTGTTCATGTAAAGGAATTGTTCAAAAGCAATCTTTTAAGTTAATCACTATGATAGGCCATTACTTAGGTAACTTAGAAGGCAATAGGATTCCAGGCTATAAAGAATGAATTGGCTGAATAATTTTATTAATTGCTCTCAGATCTGTCAACAGTCTCCATTTACTAGATTTCTTTTTGTTGACAAAGAATTCCAAGGGCTGGTGGACTCTTCTACAATTGAGCTTCCAGTTTTTCTTAGACTAGCTGTTCTAGTATATGTACTTTTTCCTTTGTCATAGACTACTGCTCAGTCCAAACAGCTTGGTTACACTTTAGTGGTAAGGCCATAAGTGTTTTATCAGCAGTGGCTCCCTCAGCTAAAATGTAAGAGTCAGCCTCTGCTGTATCTTGTTTATAGACAGCCCGGACAGCCTGTAACTGTATTTGATAACATGTTTAAATTTATTTTATCAAGAATATCATCTATTTTATGTCTTGTTTCTGAAGTTGGAGGGAGGCTAATTGTGTTTTCTATTGTAAAAGATCTCTTCCCCATATAGTATATGACTATATCATAAGGCTTTAATTTCTCTATTTGACTCTGGCCCTATACATTCAAGCCATTTGATACTTTCTATTACTTTGATAAAGTTCCAACTCTTTGAAATTGAGTATCTACCTCTTGAAGAGGTCAATCTGGAGGCCAAGATTCTGGAGACATTATAGTTACATCAGCTCTAGTGTCTACCATTCCTTCAATTACAATATTATTTACAAATACCTTTGGTTTGGGGCTATCTCTAGAAGTTTGCCAAAATATTTGATTCTTGCCCCTTCTGGGATTTTAGTTTTACCTATAGAATTTTCTCTGACCTTGATATCTGGGTTTTTAATATCTAAGTTAGGAAAAGTGACATTTAATCATTTTGTGGAAGAGTATTTCCAATGTTTGCTACTGTGACCTATGAGAGTCGCCCCTGGACATATTTTGCCACATCTTTTGAGTGTTCCAGAAAATATAGGATCCTCTTTTGGAATTGGTTTGGGTTTCTTTGGAATTCCTTTTTAAATTACCTTGCTCATAATGATTAGGACATTTGCTGGGTTTGGATTTTTTTTAAAAAAAAAAACTTTAGAGAAATGTTCTTCTACTAAGGCCATCTCAAGTGAATGAGATCCAATATCAACAGTACTCCTAATCCACACTCATTGATAGGCATTTATTGTGCCCTTAAATGTCTGATACTCCTCTGCATTTAACATTAGCATTTTCAAAAGCCAAAGATTTGATTATTGCCTTCCTAATTAATGGATCTGATATCTTTCTATCTACAACTGAAGTCAGTCCTTGTAAAAAGTCAATGAACGTTTCTTTGTTCTCAGGCATTTAAGGTTACCATGTGATACAATACCTACTTTTCTTCATCATAGAGGACTTGCATATCTAACTCAGCATATTGACCTACACTTAGCAGCTGGTCTTTAGAAATAGTGATACCTCCAGTTCTATTTTTCTGTACTATTTCCCTAGCCTATTCTCTCTACCATGAAAGCCATTGTAATTGTTATCCAAGTTCTAATATTCTTCTTGTCATAGTGTTCCAGTCCTGAGAGATTATTCTATTTTTGATTACCTGGGAAGTCAAGATTTGTTTTATAAATGATGAACACATTCCAAAATTAGTAGCAATTTCCTTACATTTTCTTAAATCCAGCACATCCACAGGGTGCCATTCATATTCCTCATGAACTTGTAGATGCTCTTTATCTGATGGCCTTTGTTATACACTAACTGGATTAGTTAATTTTTTTCTAACAACTTTTGGTTGACTGCCTTTATTTTCATCTGTCAATATCTTAAACTTTTCTTTTAAGTCCTATGTCAATTTTTCACATATCTCCTGTGTCTGTAACCTTGTCATCCTAATATTTTATTGATTTTAATTCATAAACACATGTAATCTTTCTTCTAATGCTTGTCTCCATATGTCACCTTTTTCTTTTTCCTGTCTTTCAGATATATGGCTATTCTCTGCACTTTGATTCATACTTTTCTATAATCTTTCTTCTAAGGCTTATGATTTTTCTCTAAGTCTCTGTTTTTTTAAAAGACACAGCAAACTAAAAATGTTTATTAGGATAAGAATGAAGCTTAATAATGTAATAACTATATCTGCAATGTGTCAATTTTATTCAGGTCTTCCTTCCCACTTGAATCATTTGAAATAGTATTTACATAAATCCCAAAGGCTCTTTACTGTGTTTTTTATCTTCATGTGTCCAATTTTCTTCAAAATTATCAACTCAATTCCACCTCTCTTTTTTCTATTACTCATTTTATTCATTTACATTTCAAATAATATCCCCCTTCCCAGTTATCCCTCCCCCTTCCATTCCACTCCTTCTCTCATCCCTCTTCTTCACCCCATGAGAGTGCTCCCATATATATATATATATATATATATATATATATATACACACACACACACACACACACACACACACACACACACACACACATATATATATATATATATATATAATTATTTTTTACATTTCAAATGTTGTTCCCCTTCACATCTGCAAGCCTTCTATGACATCCCCCTCCCCTGTTTCTATGAGGGTGCTCACCCACTCACTCCGGCCTCACTGCCCTAGCATTCTACTATGCTGGAGCATCAAGCCTCCACAGGACCAAGGGCCTCCCCTCACATTGAGATCAGATAAGGCCATTCTCTGCTACATATGGAGCTGAAGCCATGGGTCCCTCCATGTGTACTCCTTGGTTGGTAGTTTAGTACATGGGAGCTCTGGCGGTGGGATCCAGTTAGTTGTTATTGTTGTTCTTCCTATGGGGTTACAATTTTACCTAGTCAGAAATTTTGTGTTTCAATTTTTCTGGTGTGTTATTTGTCTCCCCCTGGTGTTCTCTCAGGACACTACATTGGTTTCTCATTCCTCCATTTGCAGAGAGGAGTGGATTTAAAAACCAACCAACCAACCAACCAAACAAACAAACAAACAAAAACATGGCTTCTGTGCTTTTGAGCCAGTGTTGTCCTCTGTCAATTATGCATGACATATTATAGCTTTTTTTCCTTTGGAAAAGTGAAGAGTTCATCTTCGTGTCCCTGATTCTAGGTATGATTTGCCTGGGACTCACCCAGATGTGGGAGAAAGATGTGGGGCAATAAATAATAGAGTTCTTTATCCAGAGTTACCAAACACAGATGGGATGGACCAGGAGCCCATGGCCAAGGGAGAGGAGTTCATGCTAAGAACATAATAATGAAGCAGAAAAAACTTAGATAAGACTAAAACATCAGGTAACTTGGGGTATGCATCTGAGTTTTCTAGGGTAAAAAAAAATAGGTTAGGGATAATAGCCCAGTAATTGTGCTAAAGCTGATTAACTAAATTCATAGGACTCTGCCTCGATTATTGGGGGGCTGTCTGGGCCATAAGAAGAATCAATGGTGTTAGTAAATATCATACAACAACAAGACCCATCAGAAATGATAGAATTGAAATAGTAATAAAAAGCCTTTTGGTAACAACAACAACAAAAGTTCAGAACCTAGCTGGGTAATAATGGCACATGCTTTTAATCCCAGTACTTGGGAGGCAGAGGCAGGCAAATCTCCATGAGTTTGAGGCCATCCTGATCTACAGAATGAGAATGAGTTCCAGGACAGCCAAATCTATGCAGAGAAACTAAAAAATTATGTTCAGGATCATATGGATTCATGGAAAAATCCTACCACACTTTCAAAGAAGATCTACAGCCAATCTTCCTTAAACTATTTTTTTTAAAAGAAATTGAAAGAGCACTCCCAAACTCCTTCTATGAAGCCTGTATGACTCTAATACCAAACCCAGGTGAAGACAAAAGAATAGAAAAAAAGAAAAGAAAACTAAAAGCCAAGATCCCTGAGGAATATAGACACAAAACTGTTGAGGCCTGCCCCACCAGCTACTTTATATTGTTGCTATAATAAGCCTGTCAGTCACTACACAGAAAAATAACTTGACTCAGAGCAGGGTCATGCTGATCACATATCCTGTTATGTTCTGTATGTTATGAAGGTTGTTGATCTTAAGAAATTCCAAAACCAGCTGGGCAGTGGTGTGAAAGTCTTTAATCCCAGCACTTGGGAGGCAGAGGCAGGCAGATCTCTGAGTTCAAGGCCAGCTTGGTCTACAGAGTGAGTTCCCGGACAGCCAGGGCTACACAGAAAAACCCTATATCAAAAAAAAAAAAAACCCAGAAAGAAAGAAAGAAAGAAAGAAAGAAAGAAAGAAAGAAAGGAAGGAAGGAAGGAAGGAAGGAAGGAAGGAAGAAAGAAAGAAAGAAAGAAAGAAAGAAAGAAAGAAAGAAAGAAAGAAAGAAAGAAAGAAAAGAAAATTCCACAACCATAAGCTGCATTTTGGACCCATCTAATTAAAAGTCAATTTGAACAACACTGGCTCAAAATAATAACTCTATTATTAAAGAACCATGAGTCAGAGCTGACCATTGGTTTAGGCTTCTAGCACCTGCATATGAGCTTATTGTGGGGTTTTGCAGTTTTAACATTTATAAAGCTGGAGTAAAGTTTTGGGGTCATAGCCTCAGTTTCCAAAGTCTGAGTGACATCTATTATCCATCAGTCTTAGGGTACATTCAATAAACCATCCCTGTCTGAGATCAGTGTTTGTTTATGGGGTGACTCTCTAATAAATAAAAGACTTACAACCAGAATATATACATACTTCAATAAAATTGTCCACCATGACTAAGTTGGCTTCATGGCTGAAATGCAGGGATGATTCAACCTATGAAAAGCAATGATGATCTGTGTTTAATTCCAAGAGCCCACATGGGAGAAAGAGAAAACTTTCCTTCAAGTTGTCTCCTGTCTTCCACACATGCATGGTGACATGCCCTCTTTCTGTGAGTACACACGCATACATAAATGCACGCGCGCATGCCTCTGTGTGTGTGTGTGTGTGTGTGTGTGTGTGTGTGTGCACGCGCGCGCGCGCACACACACACACACACACACACCAATTAAATTATAGGTATAATATTTTAATAACTATGGACAATTATAGCCCCAAAATGTCCTTGTTATGTATGTACCAGGCTCTGTTCTTAGACTTTATTAATAATAATCCATCCAGTTCCAATAAGACTAAATTTAAGTTGCATTATGGCATGTTCATTAAAATTGCACATTAATATTTTGAACAAATCAAGTGTTTTAAACAAGTATTTTAACTCTATTTTGGCATTACGCTTTTTCTTAGTGTATTACAAGCTTCAACTGACAGAAAAACACTGTTCTACTGAACTTGGAAAGATCAAGGCAACATCTATCACCTCTCATATATTTCCCTGTCTGTTTTCTTGTGCATCCATCTCTCCATTCATCCATCTAACTATCTGACATTACCAATTTGTTCCTATAAAACAGGCACTATTCTTGGCACTAGTGATAGGAATACAGAAAGGATATATAACACTAATGCTTGACTTATTCACAATTTAATAGAGGAATGTTAAATAGGAACAAGCCACAGAGCAGAAGCCAGTGCTAACAGTGGCCTCACGGTGTGGATAGGAGTCACATTATCTAATTGGGTTCATTGGTTTATAATACCAATGATGAAGAAACAGGCAGACAACTCTCTGTGAGTTCAAGGCCAACCTGGTCTACATAGTGAGTTTCAGGCCAGCCAGAGCTACATAAGTGAGACATTGGCTTTGAAAAAGATTATTAAGAAAGAATATACACTTAGAGAAGATTGGATAATAGCATTAGGAGACTCCTGCAAGAATTCTTCAGCTTCTAAAGTCATAGTGCCTAACTTTTTATTGCTGTGATGAAACACCATGGCCAAAAAGGTTACATTTCCATATTGCTGTGAATCATCAGAGGAAGTCAGGACAGAAACTCAAAGAGGACAGGAACCTGGATGCAAAAGGTGACGTGGGGCAGTGGAGGGTGCTGCTTACAGGCTTACTCCTCACGATGTGCTCAACCGCATTCTTATGAAACCCAAGACCACCAGCCTATGGATGCCACCATCCACAATAAGTTGGACCCTCTCCCATCAATCACCAATTAAGAAAACGCCTTACAAGTTTGTCTACAACTTGATCTTATAGGAGCATTTTATTTATTGTGGTTTTCTTTCTCACAAATGACTTTAGTTTGTGTCAAGCTGATATAACACTATCCAGCACAGTACCCTTAGAATTTGGACACAAATCCTAATTCTCAAGATAAATACTTAAGTGTACTTGTGTATGCATTTCACCTTTTCATAGATGAGTTTGAAATCTAACTTCATCATTGGCTGGCTGTGAGGCTGTTACCTAATTAGTAAAATGAGTGTAACAATAGCACTTATCTTCTTCTTAGGGTGGTTGTGATGCAAAATGCAAAACTGTGTGTTAAGCACCTGCAGAGTCTTGGCAATCAAGAAGTCAGAGTTTCTGTTTTCTTTCCCTAAGTGGGATTTAATTTTCAAAAGTAGTGGAATGGCAACATAGCCAAGAGGGTGAACTGATCTTTTCTTTTTTTCAGATGGAGTCAATTTCTTCCTGCTTCCTCTACAATAGAGATTAGTTTGTCTGGCCTCATTTTTCCAAGTGGCTTCTTGGAGCCAACCCTGTATATTATTCAAAGTCCTTTAGGCTACCCAAAGAGGTAAGATCACTGCTCAGAGCAGGAGGCAATTCCCAACCCCCTTTGAGGAAAACTTCTAGCAGAGATGAGTTTAGTGCCTTTTCTTCACAGACTTTCAGAAATTCATAGTTGGATAACAATCTCCAATTCTAAGAGAGTAATGACCTGGTTGGATATGCTGTGTCTAGCCTCTAGGGTAATCTGCCATACTAAAATTTTAGCTTCTGTGCCAGGGTCTGTATTAGTTTCCTAGAACTGTGGTAACAGAGTATTATGTATTAGTACCATCACTAACACCTGCTCTTTAGTTTTTTGTGGTTGCTGGCAAGCCTTGGACATGCAGCCTATACATGTAGCATGTATGTATACAGCCATTTCCTCTCCCTTTCTCTGTGGTTATCTATGTCAACTCTCTTACCTCTCCCCCCTTTCTCTTTCCTTTCCCTTCTTCAGTCCCTGTCGGTCCCCTCTCCTTCCCCACCTCCATTTATGGCAAACACTATCCATGGGCAAACTACTCTTCTGTGTCCTTTATAAATCAAGACATAGCCAATATAGAAGCCAGACAGTTAAGTACCTCATGAATAGTCCTACCTTACCAACAGATAAGAAATCTGAGACATGGAGAATTAGTAATCTACTCAAGATAATACAGCTAAAAGAAAAACACTAGCCCATATCTATTGAACATCTATAATACAGCAGGCATTTTTTTGTATTTTATTTCCTCATTGAGTTTGCCATGAAAACCCATGGAGCTGTTAAAGTTCTTTCTGTTTTATAGTAGGGAGCCTCAGAGCAATGTGGTGTCTTGTCCATGCATGACAGCAGTGGTACATAAACCCATGTTTTTGCATCTAGCCAGCACTGTCCTGTTAACATATCTCATGGACTTTCACAGCTCACTTTGGCACCTTCTCCACATTTATTCATTATGGATATCACATTTTAATGTTGGACCTGGTCCCAGAAGTCTACTCCAGTGCTATGCCTTTGGTCCTCATCTATCCTTTGAAGCCTGATGCTCGTCCACTTGATAATATGACTCTAAGGAACTGCAGTTCAAGCACCTGGGCTCTTATTTTTGCTGCTGCTGTGGTAGGGTAAGCTCAAGCACATAGTATTTCTAATCTGCAAGTTTGGCTAATTCACATCCTTGTGCGGGATTTTTCACATTGGAGGTAAGCCAGAGGCTGCACTGTTCTTCAATAGCTGGAAAGTATCAGCTTCCCCTGGGAAAGACTGACAGTAACACAGAAGGAGTAGAGACAAGAAGGGGGAGCAATGACTGAACACATTCTTTTTTAATGCCATTTATCCCCAGGCTAGCTGTACTCCTTTCGCCCAGCTCTATCATGGTAATAAACACATTCTGTCTTCTTTCTTTCTTTCTTTCTTTCTTTCTTTCTTTCTTTCTTTCTTTCTTTCCTTCTTTCTTTCTTTTTCTTTTTCTTTTTTCTTTTTGCGACGAAATCAAGTTGGGTGTCTAGTCACTTTCAACCAAATAGTATTTGTACATCAACATGTGAACAACATTCATAGCAATTTCATGTGATAGTATTCATTGAAGTGCTCATACCATTTCTTTGCACTAACAGCTCCATTTGACCAGTGAGAAAGCTGAGCCATAATCGAGAAGTGGAATAAATTATCTGACATTCACAGCTTGTCAGTGGGAAAGCCAGGTACTTGAGCCCTTCCCAGCCTTCACTTTCGAATACTAGTAATTTCATCTCTGCAACAGGCATCACACCCTTACTTTCCTTCCTGTCTCTCCTCCCAACCTAGATTAGAGCTCCTCACCTCTTCCCTAGTATAGAACAATAGGATCCCAAGTAGTCTCCATGGCCTTCCTTCCTTACAAGCTATTGTTTTCTAAACACTTCTTCTAAAACATATTCACTGTGTGTGTAAGTTACTGATTAAGCCAACTTTAAGGGTTGCCTATTGTCTACTTAGCAAACTCACTTCAATAGCTTTTAGGATATGCTAATATTGAGGCTACTCAACCTTCTGTTTTTCTTCCTGTTTCTGTTAAGTCCATATTCCATCAATGACAGGCAGACCCTATATATCTCCACTCCCATACCTTATGCATATTATTCTACCCAAACCTACCTAAAAACCACTCTTTTAGGAGCATCCCATGGACTGCTACTTTCATAAACCCAACCAGAGTTCACAGACACTTCTCTTCATTGCAAATGTAAGAGAAGAAACATCCAGAGACATTGGGAAAAGTTTAAAGCAGAGAGAAAAAGAAGCAGACTAGACATAGCCAGGGATATCTATGACATAAGGGGAATAGCACTGGGAGTAGGGTGAGGATGGTATATGACTTTGCCCTTACAAAGAGAGGATGGATCCAAAATAGCCCAGAGCTGAGAAGGTGGAGAAAGCTAGACTAACCAACAGAAATCCTTCTCTGTAGTCTAGCTTGAATTGAGCCTAGACTCAATTTTTTATCAAGTCAGTGGGTGTGCCCTTTTTGGGGGGCAATGGGTCACCTTTTGGGACTGGCAGTACTTCCACTTAATGATCACCTTCACGCCCTTCTGCGAGCCTGGCCCTATGTTCTATGCTTTCTGCAGTTGCTGAGAGGTTTCAGAGAATAGGTCCCACATGGGGAATACCTTCTAATACTCCCAGTGGAAGCTTAAAATCACAGGCAGTACTGAACTCTACTCATGACTGTGTTTGTTCCTCTACAAACGTGCCTATAATAAAATTCACTTTATTAGCTAAACACAATAATATATTAACAACATTAGTACTAAAATAGAACAATTGTGACATTATACCACAGTTGAAACTATTTAAAACTTTTTTCTGAAAAATTTAACTTAATGTCATCAGACTGATTGTCCACAAGGAAGTAACTAAACACGAGGAATGCAAAAGCATATAAAATTGAGGACAGCTATACATCACACTAAACAAGCATGACGAGAGTGCATTTTGACGGCTGTACTTGATAACATAAATTTGCCATGAAATTACTTTATAAGACTTTCAATGAACAGACATGGTCAGCACTGTAGCTCCTCTCACATTTTCATAGGAAATCCACAGGGATTTCTGTCACCTCCACCAGAAAGTGTGCTCACCTTTGTAAACATCTAGAAAAGGTTCCTGCAGAGGCACTTCTTTCTTTCTTCTTTTTTTTTTTTTTCAAATTTTTATTAGATATTTTCTTAATTTACATTTCAAATGTTATCCTGAAAGTTCCTCTCCCCTCCCCCAGCCCTGCTCTCCTGCCCACCCACTCCCACTTCTTGGCCCTGGTGTTCCCCTGTATTGGGGCATATAAAGATTGCAATACCAAGGGGCCTCTCTTCCCAATGGCAAATACAGACGTGGATGCTCACAGTCATCTATATATGATGGAACACAGGGACCACAATGGAGAAGCTAGAGATAGAACCCCAGGAGCTGAAGGGGTCTACAACCCTATAAGAGGAACAACAATGTGAACTAACCAGAATCCCCAGAGCTCATGTCTCTAACTGCATATATAGCAGAAGATGGCACAGGCACTTCTATACCTGTTTTTGCAAAGATAACAAGGCAATCTCTCTGATCTGGCAGTGACAAAGACTCTGAGACCATATCCAGGCTCAATTTGAAACAGAGTCAATGAGTAAATAGCCATTCTTGCCAGAAGATAAATATTCTGAATTAAGAACACATATAATATCATGGCTATGCTAACAGCAGAAACTCTGAATGGGCTAGTTAAAACAGAATTCTTAGTATCAATTCTAGAGTTTGGGGTTCAGTAGGTTTAGGGTAAAGTCTGAACATGCAGCTTCTCAGGCAATGCTGATGCAACCCCAAATTTCACATGAGTCTGAATCCCTTTGCTTTTATTCATTTATTTATTAGCTATTTTCTTTATTTACATGTCAAATATGATCTCCTTTCCCAGTTTCCTCTCCAAAAATCCTCTATCCCCTTCCCCCTCCCTCTGCTCGCCAACCCACCCACTCCCACCTCCTAGCCCTGGCATTCCCCTATACTGGGGCATAGCATATGTAGCAAAAGATGTCAGCCTTCAATGGGAAGAGAGGCCCTTGGTCTTGTGAAGGTTCTATGTTCCTTTGCTTTCTTATAATAAAACAGATTCTCATTTAATAAGTCACAGGAAGAAACCCAAAAGTCTATTTCTTTTTTTTTTCTCTTTATTAGATATTTTCTTCATTTACATTTCAAATGTTATCCAGAAATTTCCCCTTACCGTCCCACATCCCCGCCCTGCTCCCCTACCCACCCCCTCCCACGTAATGGCCCTGGCGTTCCCCTGTACTGGGGCATATAAAGTCTGTATGACCAAGGGGCCTCTCCTCCCAATGATGGCCAACCAGGCCATCTTCTTCCATATATGCAGCTAGAGACAAGAGCGCAGGGGGAACTAGTTAGTTCATGTTATTCTTCCACCTATAGGGTTGAAGACCCCTTCAGCTCCTTGGGTACAAAAGTCTATTTCTTATTAGCACTCAGGCAGTTCCCTTATTGTATCATGGTCATACATACCTTAAATAGAAAGTGTCTCACACACACACACACACACACACACACACACACACACACACAGTTAGCCATTATTATTCCAAATGCTGGCAATATCAGTTCTATCACCTTTGTCCATCTTCCAAAAGGGAGAGGAGAAAACAAGAAAGCAGAAAGAAGACAGATATGGAGAAAATAATCAGAAGTCTCATGAGGCACACAGTGGGCAAGGAGTTATGATTTCACAGTGGGATAGACTACACCTCTTGTTGTGAATTGCTCTCTGGGTAGGTTTTTTTAAAGGAAGAAGTAAAAGTATTTTTATTTACATATTATATGATTGTATATATATATATATATATATATATATATATATATATATATATATATAAGAAACTCTAAAAACTCTATCAAGGGTCTCCCAGGTCCCTCTGAGACCAGTCTGTGCAGGTGAGAGTGCAGATTGCAGAAGTGACACAGCTTCTGGGAAAGGCAGAAGCTATACAGCTTCTGAGACAGATCCTGTTTTGGGCTGCAGATATCTGGGCACCTTCCCCTCCAAAGGAGAGGTGTCTGCCTGGTAGGGCTCTGACTGCCAGAGCAGATGAGAGAGCCATCTTGTGTCCCGGGTCCCTCTGAGACCAGTCTGCACAGATCAGCTCCTGGACTGTGAAGGGTGAGCAAGTGGATTGCAGAAGCAACATAGTTTCTGGGACAGGTAGATGGAACACAGCTTCTGGGACAGACCCCGTTTCAGGCTCTAGATGTCTGGGCACCTTCCCTGCCAGAAGAGAGGTGGCCACCCAGGAGGACTCTGACCCCCAGAGCAGGTGAGGAAGCCATCTTGTCTCCTGGGTACCTCTGAGAACAGTCTGTGCAGGTGAGCATGCAGACTACAGAGGCAACACATCTTCTGCGACAGGTCCTGTTTCAGGCCTTCATCTTCAGCCAGGAGGCAGCTCTGAAGGCCAGATCTGTGTGCACCTTCCCTGCAAGAGGAAAGCTTACCTGAATAGAGTACTCTAACCACTGAGACTCAGAAGAGAGCTGGAATCCCAAGACAGCTGACAGAGGCTAACAGAATCACAGGAGGAACAGGTTCCAACCAGAGACAGCTATAACAACTAACACTAGAGATTATCAGATGGCAAAAAGCAAACATAAAAAATTACCGACAGATACCAAGACCGCTCACCATCATCAGAACCCAGCACTCTAAAGGGGTCTGCAACCCTAGAAGAGGAACAACAATATGAACTAACCAGAACCCCCAGAACTTGTCTCTCTAGCTCCATATGTAGCAGAAGATGGCCTAGTCGGCCATCATTGGGAAGAAAGGCCCCTTGGTATTGCAATCTTTATATGCCCCAATACAGGGGAATGCCAGGGCCAAGAAGTGGGAGTGGGTGGGCAGGGGAACAGGGCGGTGGGAGGGGAGAGGGAACTTTCGGGATAGCATTTGGAATGTAAATTAAGAAAATATCTAATAAAAAAATTGAAAAAAAGAAAAACAGCACTTGCACATCAACCAGTCCTGGATACCCCAACTTACCCAAAAGAGCAACTTTGGATTCAAAATCATATCTCATGATGCTGGTAGAGGACCTTAAGAAGGACTTTAATAACTCACTTAAAGAAATACAGGAAATACAGGAGAACACTGCTAAACAGGTAGAAGTCCTTTAAAAATCACAGGAAAACACTGCTAAACAGGTAGAAGTCCTTAAAGAGGAAACACAAAAATCCCTTAAAGAATTACAGGAAAACACAACCAAACAGGTGATGGAATTGAATAAACCATCCAAGACCTAAAAAGGGAAGTAGAAACAATAAAGAAAACCCAAACTGAGACAACTTGAGATAGAAACCTTAGGAAAGAAATCAGGAACCATAGACATGAGCATCAGCAACAGAATACAAGGGATCAAAGACAGAATCTCAGGTGCAGAAGATTCGATAGTTCTCAAAGAAAAAGCAAATTGCAAAATGATCCTAACTCAAAACATCCAGGAAATCTAGGACACAATGAGAAGACCAAACCTACGGATAAAAGGAGTAGATGAGAATGAAGATTCTCAACTTAAACGACCAGCAAATATCTTCAACAAAATTATAGAAGAAAACTTCCCAAACTTAAAGAGATGCCCATGAACATACAAGAAACCTACAGAACTCCAAATAGAATGGACCATAAAAGAAATTTCTCCTGACACATAATAATCAGAACAACAAATGCACTAAATAAAGATAGAATATTAAAAGCAGTAAGGGAAAAAGCTCAAGTAACATATAAAAGCAGAACGATCAGAATTACACCAGACTTCTCACCACGGACTATGAAAGCCAGAAGATCCTGGACAAATGTTATACAGGCCCTAAAAGAACACAAATGCCAGCCCAGGCACTATACCCAGCAAAACTCTCAATTATCATAGATTGAGAAACCAAAGTATTCCATGAAAAAAACAAATTCACACAATATCATTCCATGAATCCAGCGCTTCAAAGAATAATAAAGGGAAAACACCAACACAAGGACGAAACTACACCCTAGCAAAAGCAAAAAAGTAATCCTTCAACAATCCTAAAAGAAGACAGCCCCAAGAACAGAATCCCAACCTTAACAACAAAAATAACAGGAAGCAAAAATTACTTTTTAAAAATTTCTCTTAATATCAATGGACTCAATTCCCCAATAAAAAGACATAGACTAATGGACTGGCTACACAAACAGGACCCAACATATTGCTGCTTACAGGAAAACCGCCTCAGGGAAAAAGACAGACACTACCTCAGAGTGAAAGGTTGGAAAACAATTCTCCAAACAAATGGTTCAAAGAAACAAGCTGGAGTAGCCATTTTAATATCGAATAAAATTGACTTTCAACCCAAAGTTATCAAACAAGACAAGGAGGGGTACTTCATACCCATCATAACAGAAATTATGAAACAAATGAATTTTATAGGTATCTACAGAACATTTTATACTAAAACCAAAGGATATACCTTCTTCTCAGCACCACATGGCACCTCCTTCAAAATTGACCATATAATCACCAAAAGAGTCCTTAAAAGAAACAAAAATATTGAAATTATCACATGCATCCTATGAGATCACCATGGACTAAGGCTGATCTTCAATAACAACATAAATAATAGAATTCATGTGGAAACTGAACAACACTCTCCTCAATGATACCTTGGTCAAGGAAGAAATAAAGAAAGAAATTAAAGACTTTTTAGAGTTTAATGAAAATGAAGCCACAACACACCCAAACTTATGGGAAACAATGAACGCAGTCCTAAGAGGAAAACTTAGAGCCCTGAGTGGCTCCAAAAAGAAACTAGAGAGAGTATACACTAGCAGCCTGACATCACACCTAGAAGCTCTAGAACTAAAGGAAGCAAATTCACCCAAGAGGAGTAGACTGCAGGAAATAATCAAACTCAAGCCTGAAATCAACCAAGTGGAAATAAAAAGTACTATTCAAAGAATCAACCAAACCAGGAGCTGGTTCATTGAGAAAATCAACAAAATAGATAAACCCTTAGCCAGACTAACTAGAGGGCACAGGGACAGTATCTTAACAAAATCAGAAATGAAAAAGGATACATAACAACAGAACCTGAGGAAATCCAAAACATTATCAGATCCTACTACTAAAGGATATACTCAACAAAACTGGAAAACCTGTATGAAATGAATCACTTCCTAGACAGATACCAGGTACCAAAGTTAAATCAGGATCAGATTAATGATCTAAACAGTCCCATTTCCCCTAAAGAAATAGAAGCAGTTATCAATAGTCTCCCAACCAAAAAAAGCCCAGGACCAGATGGGTTTAGTGCAGAGTTCTATCAGACCTTCAAAGAAGACCTAATTCCATCTCTCCTCAAACTATTCCACAAAATTGAAACATAAAGAACTCCACCCAATTCATTCTATGAATCCATAATTACTCTGATACCTAAATCATACAAAGATCCAACAAAGAAAGAGAACTTCAGACCAATTTCTCTTATGAATATAGATGCAAAAATACCCAATAAAATCCTCACAAACCGCATCCAAGAACACATCAAAATGATCATCCATCATGACCAAGTAGGCTTCATCCCAGGGATGCAAGGATGGTTTAATATATGGAAATCCATCAACGTAATACACTATATAAACAAATTCAAAGACAAAAACCACATGATCATCTCCTTAGATGCTGAGAAAGCATTTGACAAAATCCAACACCCATTCATGATAAAAGTCTTGGAAAGATCAGGAATGCAAGGCCCATTCCTAAACATAATAAAAGCAATCTACAACAAACCAGTAGCCAACATCCAACTAAATGGAGAGAAGCTAGAAGCAATCCCACTAAAATCAGGAACTAGACAAGGCTTCCCACACTCTCCCTACCTATTCAATATAGTACTTCAATCCTAGCCAGAGCAATTAGACAACAAAAGGAGATCAAGGGATACAAATTGGAAAGGAAGAAGTCAAAATACCACTATTTGCAGATGATATGATAATGTATATAAGTGACCCCAAAAATTCTACCAGAGGATGTATAAACATGATAAACAGCTTCAGTGCAGTAGCTGGATATAAAATTAACTCAAACAAATCAATGGCCTTTCTCTACACAAATTTTTTGTTATAACAAGTTTGTCACGTGTTCCTAAGACTTCTTTGTCCAATGTTGTAATTAATCATAAATAAGCTATAATCTTTATGTGTAAATGTGTTGAACAGGCAAGGAAATACCAAGAATCTACTGACCTAGTACTTACCACTAGTGGGGGAATGAATTTTATATTTTCTACCATAATTCAAAAGTGCTGATCATAGTTGTATAACTATAATCATAATTGTAAAAGGAATTCTAGTGTTCAGTTTTCCCAAATAAGAACATCAGTGAATGGAAATAGCAATATAGTAACTTCTTTGTAAATATTTTCTTGTTAGGATGCAGAAGAGAAGATTGGTTTAAAGGGTGGGAGAAATGGCTCAGCAGTTAAAAACAGTTAGTGCATTTCCAGAGGTTCTGGGTTCAGTTCCCAGCATATATTTGATGCCTCAAAACCACTTGTAAATTTAGTTCCAGGAAGTTCATTGGCCTCTTCTGACCTCCACAGGTACCTTCACACACATGGCACACATACAAACACTCAGTCACATAGTCACTTACACACACACACACACACACACACACACACACACACACACACACACATTAGATACAAATAGATAGGTAGATGATTGCATGGATGGATGGATAGATAGATAGATAGATAGATAGATAGATAGATAGATAGATAGATAGAGCTAATACACAAGCAAACTATATTTAACTGAAACAGCCATGATTAGAATCTTTATATTCTAAAACCACATGCACAATAGTACTATCTCTGGTTAGTAGTTAGATAAAATTTGGGTATGTACTAACAGAGAATAAAACTCTAGATTATATAATGTAGCTGTGAATTCAGAAACAAATATGCATGTGCAAAGTCGGTCTGTTTTCCTCTGATTACTTTAACTATTAGTCCTCCTATTTTTATAGAAAATACAACTTAACAACTCAAAGTAAACTGTCAGTTATGGGCTTTATCCTAGGTTCTTTGAAGTACATATTTAACTTGTAATGTTTACCCTTTTCTTATTTGTTTTAGGAGTTGGAGGTTACATAACATCTACATGGCTTGCTTCACATCTTTAGCACTTTTAGATCTATTCATTTTATTTTCTGTGTATGAATATTTTGCCTGGTGCTCACAGAGTTACAGATGCTTTTATAACACCATGTGAAGAATGTGTAATTGAACTCAAGCCCTCTACAAGATCAGCAGTTACTCTTAACCACAAAACAATCTTTTCAGCCACATTTCCTATCTTTTGCTGAGTTTAAGTTCTGGGATGATATTCACTATTTCATGCATTTGGTCTGTTCTTTGAGAGATTATGCATCATGAGATTGTGCAGGTTCCATTCGAATCTTTGTTTACTTGGACTCCACAAATGGTTTTGCCCCATTCTCTCTGGATGTGCAGCTTTACCAAAGCTGCTGAAGTGTTTATAAGCAACATCCTAGAGTCAAAGGAGCAAGGAGGAGGATCAGTCAGTCCTTGCTATCACTTCATACTATTCTCTGCTAGTTTTGAGGGATGAAAGTAGATCTCCTTACTGCTCAAAGAATGGCCTTGGATCAAGATGCCTCTACAGTCAGAAATCCTGAGGGGAAAGAAGATAAGACACAGATTGATTCACTGCTTTCTTGCCTTGACAAAATGAATCTGGACCATTCTGACTAGTTTACCAGAAAAGAAGTGACCATAGAAGGATCTGAGGTCAGAGAAATGTGTTTGGAGATGATTTCAACCTACAGGAATCTACAACAGCTGGAGGAAATGGCTTGATGGTTAATGGATTTAGGAATGTAGCCAAGCTCTATGTAACATTCAGAGGCCAATGAAATCTTATTTTCTAAATCATGAACTAGAGTTGTGTCTTATATTTTTGTCTATGTCATACCTTTTGGCTTTATCTCTGATCAGTTATGTTGACAATTCAGGGAATATTTTCCTCATAAAATAAAAGTTGATGTAAGGTGATCTTCACACATTCTCTCAGGAGGCTTGAATATTGAAGCCTGCCAAGCATCTCATTAACCGATGGCACAATGATGACAGTCCTGGCATATGGCCTTTCCCACTAGTTTAGAACCAAATATCTGTTTCAAGTAAAGATATATTTTATCTGAGTTTAACCAACAAAGGTTTTAAATAAAATGAGTGCACAGGTTAATAAAATGATAGCATTATTTGAAGAAATAATATTGATGAGCTACTAGAGTTATGTGTAAAATTCATATGACCGGAATATGACCACATGTAGAAACATAGCTTTAAAAAATGAGTTTGTTAGACTAGGGAGATGGCTCACTTATCAAGAGCACTTGTTACTCTTCCAGAGCACCCATGTTCAATGCGCAGTAGCTACATGGAGGCTCTCAACCATCTATAACTCCAATCTCAGGGAATTCAATACCCTTTTCTGGCCTCTGTATATCTACAGGCACACATATGTTGCACAAACATACATGTAGCCAAACTAGTCATACAAATAAAACAAAAATAAAAACTTAAATATGAAGCTCATTTTTGTGTATACTTTTATTTCAATCACATGCTTATGGATTTATAAAAAGAACTGACTTGAGGTATACACACTAAAACTTATTTTTATCTGTGTGCATGAAAACCTGTCATTTTAATCAAGCTTTAACTTGTATTTGGAATAGAAGTTTGATTTTGATTTCACTTTTATTTCAGTTTATCTTTTTATAAAAGATTTATTTATGTGTATGAATGTTTTGCCTGCATATTTCTGTGCATGGTGTGTGTGTGTGTGTGTGTGTGTGTGTGTGTGTGTGTGTGTGTGCGCGCGTGTGTGTAGTGTCCACAGACAACAGAAAAGAACATCAGATCCCGGAAGGTGCAGTTACAGACAATAATGAGTCATCATGTCTGTAGGAAATTGAACCTGGGTCCTCTGGAGGAGAACCAATGCTCTTAGCCATTGAGATATTTCTCCAGCCTCAAACTCAATATATATTGATGAGAAGTCCCTTTGGCTTGACATTTTTGGGAACTGAAATAATGGTAAGCATGTTAACGACATAATTGAATTTATATGAATGATTTCATATGCTTTATGCTTTACCACAGTTAGTATTACTCATATGAAGCTATATTTTTCTGCTTAATTTGCTCTGGAGAACTTTCCCTCAGCAAAGATGTAGATTTATTACAGTGCATTTTGATTCAGTATTCAAAGTTTCCTACAGCTTTTCCATAAGACTACTCAAACGTATGGCATGTGTCACAACATTGAGAAAGAGGTGATGAGGCGTGCTTAGCCACTGTCTCTCATGTTGTTTTCCTCTGATGGTTCCCAAACTCTGTAATATTTTTGTTAAAATGTCTCTCTTAGTGTTTTCAATTTCTGAATTTGGATCTATAAAGTTTTCAAAAAGAACTAATCATCATGCTCAAATAAAACAAACAAACAAACAAACATTGACCTTTCTTTGGTATTGAAGCCATAAAGCTTCCACATTTTCTTGGGTTACAAAAGAGGTTAAGATGTTTTGGCTGTAAAGTTATAGACTATATCTTACCCAAAGTATCCAACACTTTATTTTGTTGTTGTTTTGTGGCGCACCTTGCTGTCTTATGGAAAGATGTTCTTGTGTTAATTTTGATGCTCCTTTTATTTTGTTTCTTTGAGAACCCATTTTTTTTTATCTGTCTGAAGATGAGAGCCCAGAACCAAGTTTATTTTACATTAGGCTTAGCCAGAACACATTCTTGTATAGTACACTTCTCATCAACATTTATTAGAATCATAGACTGTATATTCTATAAATTAATAACCACCAGAAAAATACAATAGGATAATTAGAAACCCACAAAAATACAGTCAGCGTCACCTCATCTGCCACATCAAGCCTTATAGACTTTTTGCTGACAAGTGTCTCTTAGATAAGTACTCCCCTGATGTCCCACAATTTCAAATTTAGACAACTTATATTCACCCAGGACTCATTGCACTTTAGATTTATGAAAGAACTGTGTAGTATATCCTGTGATCATATTCATTTTAAATATAGTCATCCTTATTGAGACAGAGAAAAGACTTAGCCAGGCATTTGGTGCATACCTTTAACGTCAGTACTGAGGAGACAAGGGGCTGGTGGATCTCTTTGAGCTGGAGTGCAGCCTGGTCTACATTGTAGGTTTCGGGCCCTCTGGGGCTACACAGTGAGACTATTTCAACACCCCATGAGAGAGAGAGAGAGAGAGAGAGAGAGAGAGAGAGAGAGAGAGAGACAGAGAGACAGAGAGACACACAGAGAGAGAGAATGAGAAAATTGAAATTCCATCATAAGAAGGGTAACCCCATTCAAAGAACATAAAATAGAAATCAATGGAGATTTGCAACATTGGTTTTAATAGGCAATAGCTTACTTTTGCTTGTAGTGACCCTATGATTTTATCCTTTTTGCTTGAAGTATTCTCTAGCTTAAATATGAAGAAACCAAAGCTGTACATTTTTGTATACACTTCTTTTGTTTACTTTCTTATTTGAGCTGAAATTTCATTTCCCTATGGAGAACTATGTGATATATGAATGTTACATGCTATTTGACAAAGTTATGGCCTAAAGGTATTCAAGTATTCTTACTATATGTAAAGGGTTAACTATTTCTAGAATTATAAATATTTTCATTCAGCTAATTATCTGTTTAAATGACAAAACTTGCATTCTTTATACTCTTTGTTGATGAATAGAACAACATGTATTTCAAAAAGAACTCGCTCCAAAATGCTGGGATAATCAGTAATTGTTTTATGGTAACCTATTATCATTGCCCATTATTATAGTGTATGTTCCAAGAATGAAATTGGGTTTAAAAAAGCTGTCCACTTTTAAATTATTCTTTCATGTTATATAGTTATTAATACCAGAGCTGGGATTAAAATATAGAACTCTGCTGTGAGTGGTGGTATACACCTTTAATTCAGCACTTGGGAGTTAGAGACAGGCAGATCTCTATGAGATCAAGACCAGCCTAATTTATGTAGTGAGTTCAAAGACAGGTAGGGCATTGTAGAGAGACTCTGTCTCAAAATCAACCAAACAAAAAGCAATCGAGGAAACAACAACAACACCCTTGGAATTCTGTTGTGACTAGAATTCCTAATCATTGTGTTATGCTATAAATGAAATGGAGATTCTAATATTTATTCCATGAGATTATTTGACTTCATAATGCAATACATTATTACTTAGCATGGGTACATGACATCTATTATAAGAAGTAAACATTGATATATTTCTAGTTCCATTACTGTGAGTAGATTCATTAAGCCAACTTTAAAATTCTTAGTGATTTTTTTTATGTGTATGAATGTTTTATCTGCGTGTGTATATGTTATATACCATTTATATATCTTGTGCCTGAGCAGACCTGAAGAAGGCATATATTTCCCTGGAAAATGAGTTATGGATGGGTGTGAAGTATCATGTGGGTGCTGGGAACTGAACCTGGATCCTCCACAAGGGAAACAAGTGCTCTCCAAGCCCACACTTACGATAATAATTGTGTGTTGATTCTATTGTACCTAGGCATTTATTATCTGGCCAGCTTGCCAGATAATACTAATAATTATTGATTTCTTACAATATGCCAGCATAGTACTGAATCCTTTACATGTATAGCAACATTCTGACAAAGGTACTGACCTTAGCCCTTCTTTTTATGGAAGAAGAGGTGGAGACCAAGACAAGTTAAATAACTTTTCCAAGGTTTTCCAGTTCTTTGTGGAGTTCCAGTAACCTAAATTCAGAGTTGCTTATGTTTCTGGCTTAGCTCACTTGTCAGTACGTCCACTCAAATCCATTCTCAAATGCCTGCCACCTGGGTCTGTTTTCTCTTTCATAACCAATGAGTGACTAGTTCACAGAGCTGTCCATAACATTTAAATGAGAGTAGGGCAAGTGACTTTTTAAAAAACACTTATTTGGCTAGTTAGAATCTGATTTCTGTTCAGGAACATTTTAACATAATAGTAATTTCAAGATGTAAATTAGTGATTTTCCCAAAGCAGACAGTACAAGTAAAAACGTAAATTATGTTTCCTAGTAGTATCTGAATAATACATATGCATGGTATGAATTCTTAGTGATATTTTGAAATTCAAATGGAAATGCGATCACGTATATTATTATTTGATTAAAACTGCTGAAATTAGTGACGAACCATATTATATCAAATGCAAAGAAAAAGGGAAAATTTCAAAAGGCAAATAATATGTGAATATGTGATGGTTCGACTAAGAAATGCCCATACCAGCTCATGTGTTTGAGGACTTGGTTGATGTTGTGGCACTTTGGGTAAGGTTATAAAACCATTAGGAGGTGGGAAGTCTTGCTGGAAGAAATATTTCACTGAGGGTGTTCTTTGAGTTTTTATAGTCTGTCCCCACTTCCCATTTGATCACTGTGTTTCTGGAGTGGGTGAACTGTGACTAGACCACTTCATAGTCCTATTTACATATGAACCACCCAGAGGCCAGTAAGGTCAGTACACGAATAGCAAGTAACATCCTATTTGGTACCCAATGCTTATAGTATACTTTTTATGGTGTGATTCATATATTTACATGACTTTATGAGCAGCTTTATATATTTGCTTTCATACACACATACACACAGGCACACGCAGTCACATACACATACTCATAGAAAAAGAGGGTCCTAAGCGTGTGTTCCTCAAGGATGTAATATACAAATTAACAATACTTGCACATGCTCCAAAAACCTAATGTGATTAAACAAATATAAAATTAGTATTTATGAGAGAAAATTATGAGGAATGTCAATGAAACTACAATATTGTCCTGTAAGATTGCATATGCAAGGAAAGGATCTCAAATCCTGACAATAATTCTCTTTAAAGATTAGATAACATTAAAATTCATAAGAAAGCAAAACACTATGAAAGGAGAATTGGGATTTCTCCAGCTAGAAATAGTTCAATATTTAAATTTTATTTATGTTGTTGAAACTGATTTTTTTAAAATTAAGGACTAGCTCATTCTATTTGTTTGTTTTCCTAACCTTGGGGTCTTTTAGTTATTTATTTATTCATGACACTTATCTTTTGTCAGATGAATAGCAGGCAATAATTTTCTTCCATTCTGTGGTCTATTTGCTTCACAGCTCTCTTTGCCATATGTAGGTTTTTAGTTTCTTGAAATCCCATTAGTTGATTGATTGTCTTATTTCCTGTGCTACCAGCCCACACCTACATACTCTCACCTGCCGCCTATTTTCTATATCAGCATCTTTGTGAAAAATCAGATAACTGAGCTGCATGGATTTATACTTAAGTCCTCTGTTCTAGTTCATTAATCTATGTACATTTTTGTTGTTGTTGTTGTTGTTGTTGCTGCTGCTGCTGCTGCTGCTGCTGCTGCTGTTTCTGTCAGTACCATGCTATTTTTCTTATTAGAGCTCGAAAGAATAGCTTGAAATCAGGTATGGTGATAGCTCTCACAGCATTCTTTGGATCAGGGTTGTTTAAGCAATCGTTGGTCTCCTGTGCCTCCATATAAGTTTCTGAATTTTTCTATGTTAATTTTTCTATGTCTGGAGTTTTGATTAGGATTATATTGAATCTGTAGATTGGTTTGGATAAGATGATTATTTTCAAGATATTAATTCACACATTAATATCATTTGAATCCATTAACACTGGGGATTTTCCATTTTTTCATGCCTTCCTCAATTTCTTTATTAAATATCTTGAAATTTTCATTGTAAAGGTCTTTCATCTCCTTTGTGAGGTTTATTCACAGGTACGCTGTTGTAGCTTTTGTGAAAGGAATTATTTCCCTCATTTCTTATCCAGCCTCTTTGTCATTGTTACATAGGAAGGCTATAGAACTGAAATAGAACAGAAATTCAACCAAGAAGAAATGCATTAAAAACATACACAGAAAGACAGATAACACATAAAAATGAAAAGCTGAAAAATACATGTAAGCAATATACTAGTAAGGTTAAAAAAAGAAAGAAAATGCCCAGACAAGTCATTATGAGACACACATACACTCAAACCAAAAACCTCCAAAAATATACTAATTTTCCACTGTTTTATTGTTGTTCTATTCTTGTTTGCTTCTTTGTTTTTAATTGCCTGTTTGTTTTCTACAGAGAGAGAGAAAGAAGTTGTGGAGTTGAATGGATAGTAAGACAGAGAGGAGCTAGAAGGAAATGAGGGGAAAGAAACCATGATCAAAATATAGTATATGAAAATTTCTATTTTCTTTTAGAATTTTTCCTTTTTATTTCTTCTGTCATATATTACACAACACCTCCAGTTTCACCTCTCTCCCCTTCCCCCACTATCTCCTCTCCACCTTTCCCCAAGACCCACCCCACCTCCACTCAGAGAATAACAGGCCACCCAGGGACATCAACCAAATGCTGTATAACAAGCTACAATAAAACAAGGCACATAACATCACATCAAGGTTGCTCATGGCAACCCAGTAGGAGGAAAGGGTACCAAAGGCAGGGAAAGAGTCAGAGACAGCCCCTGCTCCTGCTGTCAGGAATCCCACAAGAACCCTAAGCTACACAGCCATAATATATATGCAGAGGACCTAGGTCAGACCCATACAGGCTCCCTGATCTCTGAGAGCCCACTTGAGTCCTGGTCAGTTGATTCTATGGACTGTGTTCTTGTAGTGTTCTCAATTCCTCTGGTTCCTCCAATCTTCCCTCTCCGTCCTTCATGGGACTCCCCAAGCTCTGCCTAATATTTGTCTGTGGGAGTCTTCATCTTTTCCCATCAGCTGCTGGATGAAGTCTCTCTGGTCTCTGATGATGATTACGCTTGGCTAAGGTTCTAGCACATCATGCATACATGACAAACTGTAGGCTGGAGGTTTTGCCTTGTTACCAGAGATGGCTGGTTCAGGCTCCACATCCCCCACTGCTAGGAGTCTTAGCTAGTGTCAAATTCTTAGATTCAATCGAATTTGTATTGCACTAGGTTTCTACCTCTCTCCAAAAATGCCCCTCAGTTCCACTTATCTCTCCCAATATTCTTTTCTTCCACCCCCCCCACCTGATCCGTCCTGTTGCCATCTGCACTTGCCCCCAGTCCACCCACAAAATCTATTCTATTTCACCTTCCTAGGAAGATTCATGTGCTCCCACCATGGGCCATTCCAGTTACTCAGCTCCTCTGAATCTGTGGACTATAACATGATTATTCTTTACTTTACAGCTAATATTCACTTATAAATGAGTACACACTATGTTTGTGTTTCTGGGTTTGGGTTACCTGTCTCAGAATGATATTTTTCTAGTTCCATCAGTTTGTCTGAAAATTTCATGATGTCTTGGTTTTTAATAGCTGAATAGTATCCCATTGTATAGATGTGCTACCTACATTTTCTTTAACAATTTTTCAGTTGAGGGATATCTAGTTTTTTCCCAGTTTTTGGCTATTATGAATAAAACTGCCATGAACATAGTTGAGCAAATGTCTTTGTGGTATGGTGGAGAATGCTTTGGGTACATGTTGAGGAATGGTCTAGCTGGGTCTTGAGGTAGATTAATTCCAAGTTTTCTGAGAAACCTCCATATAATGTTCAAAACTGGCTTACAAGTTGCACTCCCACCAGCAATTCAAGACTGTTCCACTCATTCCACATTTTCACCAGCATGAGCTGTCATTGTGGTTTTGATCTTAGCCATTTTAGACAGGTGTAAGATGGAAACTCAAAGTTGTCATGATTTGCATTTCCCTGTACTAAGAATTTTGAACATTTCTTTAAGTGGTTCTCAGTCATTTGAGATTCCCCTATTAAGAATTGTCTGTTTAGATCTGTACTCCAGTTTTAATTAGATTATTTAGTCTATTGATGTCTAGCTTTTTCGGTTCTTAATGTATTTTGGATCTTAGCCCTCTGTCAGATATGGAATATGTGAAAATCTTATTTGATTCTGTAGGCTGTCATTTAGTCCTATTGTCAGTGCCCTTTGCCTTACAGAAGGTTTTCAGTTTCATGAGGTCACATTTATTAATTGTTGACCTTAGTGCCTAAGCTGTTGGTGTTCTGTTCGGAAAGCTGTCTCCAGTGCCAATGCATTCAAAGCTATTCCCTATGTTCTCTTCTAACATATTCAGTCTTTCTGGTTTTTTGTTGAAGTCTTTGACCCTCTTGGATTGGAGTTTTGTGCACAGTGGTAGATGTGGATCTATTTGCATCTTGTAAATACAGATATACAATTAGAATGGCAGCATTTATTGAAAACACTTTTTTATCCATTGTACATTTCTGGCTTCATTGTAAAAAAAATCAGGTGTCCAAGGGTATGTGGATTTATGTCTGGATCTTTGATATGATTCCATTGTCAACCTGTCTGCTTTTATTCTAATACTATGTATTTTTTATAAATATTGCTCTGCAGTACAGCTTGAAATCAGGGATGGTAATGTCTCCAGGTATTTTTTTATTGTATCGGATTGTTTTATCTATCTTGGGCTTTTTGTTTTTCTATATGGCATTAAGCATTATTCTTTCAAGATATGTAAAGTATTGTGTTGGAATTTTGATGACTGTGTTGACTCTACAGATTTCTTTTGTTAAGATGACCACTTTTATTATGTTGATCCTACCAATCCATGAGCTTGGGAGATCTTTCCATCTTCTAATATCTTCTTTAATTTATTTCTTTAACAACTTGAAGTTTTTGTTATAGAAGACTTTCATTGGCTTGGTTAGAGATAACTCAAGATATTTTATATTATTTGTAGCTACTGTGAAGGGTGTTGCTTCTCTGATTTCTTTCACAGCACCTTTGCCATTTGTATGTAAGAGGGCTACTGACTTTTCTTTTTAATTAATCTTGTATCCAGCCATTTTACTGAAGATGTTTATCAGCCTTACATGTTCTTTGGTAGAATTTTTGGGATTGCTTATGTAAACTATCATATCATCTGTAAATAGTGATACTTTGACTTCTTCCTTTCCAATTTGTATCCCCTTGATCTCCTTTAGTTGTTTCATTGCTCTAGCTAGAACTTCAAGTACTATATTGAATAAATATGGAGAGAGTGGACAGCCTTGCCTTATCCCCAATTTTAGTGGATTTGCTAAGAGTTTCTCTCCATTTAATTTGATGTTGGCTTTAGGCTTTCTGGATATTGTCTTTATTGTCTTTAGGTATGAACCTTGTACCCCTGATCTCTCCATGATTTTTATCATGAAGAGGTGCTGGATTTTTGTCAAAGGCTTTTTCACCATCTAATAAGATGTGAATTTCTATTTTAAATTTTCAAAAGAAATACAAATAGAAAACACTTTTTAAAGTTCTAAACTTCCTTTACCTTCACAGAAATACAAATTAAAACTAGTACTTTTTTTTTTTTTACCCCAGTCAGGGTGGTCATCATCAGGACTATGAAGTATAATAAATGGTGGCATGGATATGGCAACACTAAATATAAGCACTAGCACTATTGATGGGAATATATTACAGCCACTTTGTGTTGAGGGAAATATTTTAAAAGATCAGCAAGTTCCCACACTACACCAAGCTACTCTCAGCCCCTGCGGTCTCGATGGTCAGTTCTGGTGGGCAATGGCTGGCCTGTTCTTATCTCATGGAGACTGACTCAGGGCTCCAAAATCTCTCCACCCAGCTTGCTAAGTTCCTACCATGCCAATCCCATGCTTCAAAACCCCCACCGCCTTTGTGGTCCACATCAGGCAAACTCATGCTTTTGCAACCGTACCTTTTTCTCTGGAACACTAATGAGCCAACATGTAAAGGAAAACACAACACAAACTTAGTTTAGAAACAAAGGTAACTCCATCGCTGGGTGCAACAACTAAAACCCTAATCTTATAAGCCTTATTAAATCTAAATCCTCCAGTGGTGAATCCTGATAGATCTGTCATTGAAACCGGGAGACACTAGTATCTACATATTGTCCTTATGCTATCCAAGTCCAGAAAGCCCTTCCTCTCTCCTGTTTCCTCTTTTCCCCTATCCAACCTGGAAGTCCCACCTACTCGCCCAGTGATTGGCTCTCCTTATTCATTAGGATGATTCAAAAGAAATCACCTAAGTAAGTGACTCATTCTTTGTTTGCAGCCCCTCCCAAGAAAGCTGAATTTGCATCAAAATAGAAGCAACCCCAGGGCGATCCACACTTTCCCCTTTCTATCCACTTAAAAGACTCTTTTATCTCAAATATAAATTGAGTACAACTATTACCATTTTGTAATTTATAAAGTACAAGGTATACCTAACACCCAGTATGTCATTTTTGTGGCAAAATAGAACATTGCCATCTATCTTACCTTAAAAGACTTATAATTCTACACTTGACTTATGTCCTGGCATTAAACTGAAAACCATCCTCTCAAATCTGTTATTTCAATGTTAAATAGCCTGAGTTGGCTATGAGACTACAAGTAGTCTTTCAACCCCATCAGAAATCTGAGAATGACCAACATTAACTGAAAATATATAGGAAGCCTACCACAGCTTCCAGAACTGAGACAAGTTATAGAGACAGCTGCCTACCTACAAAGCCCCAGTAACTCAGAAAGTTGCAGCATACATCTTCAGACTTTTGGAGAGATTTTGGAACTCTGAGTCAGAGAGTCTCCATGAGATAAAAATAGGTCGGCTGTTACCCACCAGAACTGACCATCGAGACTACAGGGCCTGAGAGTAGCCTAGTGCAGTGTAGGAACTTGCTGATCATTAAAAATATTTCCCACAACTTTGGAAATAATTCTGGAGGTTTGTTGGAAAATACAAAATAGAATGACAATATGGACAAGGTATACCACTCTTAGGTATATATCCAAAAGCCTTGGTATTCTACTACAGAGACTGTTTCAGACTGTGGTTGCATACATCTATAATCTCAGCCCTTAGGAAACAAGGAAAGGAAGCAAAAAGGCCTCCAAAATTGAAAAATGGGATGATTTAAACAAGTCAGAGTCAAGATGAATAGATGTTAATGAACTGGAAAGAAAGTCTGAGGGCATCATTGGAAATGCAGCACAAAGGTGGAAAATTCAAGCAAGAAGTCAAGGAAAGTAAGACAGATGGCCATCAGTGATTTTAGAACTGTATAATATGGATATTATTCTTGTCAGAATTTAAAATGTGTGAAATTTGCTAAACCTTTAGATGCCATGAACAAAAATGTAAGTCACGCTGGCTGGTGATATTATAACACCAAAAAGGGGTTACAGAAAACAGTGCAATAACATAGTCATAGTTTAAAGGGAGAAATAACAATCTAGTGAAACTATATACAGCTAAACTATCATCCTACAGGGAGCATAAAATAAAGAACTTTATAGACATATAAATCCTGAGTCTATTACTCACAGACTAACAGAATTACTAAATGATTTGTACAAAATGAAAAATGTAGAAGCTAGAAAGTGTTAAATGCAAAAAGCACTGTAAACAAATAACTGCCTAAATACTTCAGTAAATCTATATTTCTAGTCATTTATAAGTTATAAAGTATTTACCATGATAAAGACACTCTCATGGGGCTTTATCATAATCCTCCTGTCTGTTACTGATATAAGCTTACTTTGTAGATGAGAGAACTAAGATTTGAAAAACTAAGGCAAGGGCTGGAAAAATGGCTCAGCGGTTAAGAGCACTGACTGGTCTTCTGAAGGTCCTGAGTTCAAATCCCAGCAACCACATGGTGGCTCACAACCATCCATAATGAGATCTGATGCTCTCTTCTGGTGTGTCTGAAGTCAGCCACAGTGTATATATTATTATATATGTAAATATATAATAATAAATAATTTTTTTAAAAGAACACAGTGAAAACCTAAGGTAACACCCTCATGAATTCACAGCTAGTGAGTGCAGAGGCTTCCTACAGAAAGTCTGCTCCTACCCACTATTGAGTCTTCAATAAACATCAACTACTTCCTGCTCCTGATACCATGTTTACCACTTGTTCCCGTGGTTCTTTGCCATGATATATCCTTATCTTCCTGGAACCATAACTCCCTTTCAGCCCCAGAATCATCTTCCTTCTATCATTTGTGTTTACTCACAGTATTTTATCACAGTAATAAAAAATTAATGAACATAGTATTGAAGCAAACTGCAAACTAAAAGAAGGGAATATATCAAATGCTTAGATGATGAATTAAAATAGAGGATATGGCACACCCACTCCAGTAAAGACTGTGTGGCAGGCCCAAAAACTTGGATGCAATCCTGATGCAAAGAGTTTCATGGAAACTCAGTCTCTTGGAACCTTGGCATGAATGCCTCAAACCTGTCCCTGCTTTAGTAGGTGAATGGATCTGTATGCTTTCTTATGTAAACTATTAGTAGGTGAATGGATCATTGTTTTATTATAGGTGCCTCCAAGAAATGATTTTATATATACCTAAATCAGGTTGAACTTTACTCCCTGGCCTTCACCAATGTCCTGGCAGTTCTTGAACTGACCCTGGGCTTAGAATTTCATTAAAATGTTATTCATTCCGATGCAATGCCCCAGTGTTGACAGTTAGTAGGCAGGCATCGCACAGTTTGCCATGTAGGAGCTAGTAATCACAGGGCTAGTTCAAAATAGTAAACTTAGAATTCCAATTACAGACATGAATGGCAGCTTACCTTACATACTAGTAGAAAGAAGGTGGGTTGTAGTTTTAGGAGGAACTGGAATATTGTATTATTCAGGAAAGGGTTAGTAGCATGGAACTTGCCTGGTGCATATTTTTCACTAGGCCCAAAGGAATAGCATAATTAGGAATAGCATAATTACTAAGGGATCCCTGCTGGTGTGTTTAACAATATACTAACTAGTATTACATTGGGATGTATCAGCCCTTTCACCTGGCTCCTGTGAATAGCTGATTTTAGATAGGGCTGATCTTATCTCAATTGTAAACATTGTCTGGTTCCTGCCAGTCTTTTTGCATGCATTTCTGTGTTTTATGTCAGTTAACTTCAATGTATCTTGGCTGATGTGTCACCTAACTTCTTTGTTTTCTTCAGTAATATATAAATCTGATGCTTGCTTTGAAAAATTACATTCAGGTACAGCACTCTCTCTGGTGTCCTTGTCTGTTTGTCATCCCGCCTACTTCTTGCCCACCTGATTACTGAAATCCTGCTTCCCCATGGGTGGAAGGACTGATTGAGCCCAGACTGTGGCAATATCTACTAAATGAGTAAATCTCATACTGTCACAAAAATTAGCCAGCCATAGGCTTTTTGTAACAGATAGCTAAAATCTATGACATGGAAAATAAAGATATGGAGTAAGTAACAGCAGTTAAATATTAACCAATAGAAGGTTGAATTTATGATATTAATATCAGACAAAATAGGATTTATTGTGTAAAACATGAGGAAAGAGACACACAAATTAACAGTAAACAGAAAACTCCAGAGGGGTCTGATGACACATATCTGTAATTGGAGTACTCTGGAGTTAGATGCACAAGGATCATGAGTTTAAGGTCAGACTTATATAGTGAGACCACATCTCAGAAAAGAACGAGAGAGAAGGGGATAGAAAGATAGCTCAGTAGGTAGGGGCATTTATTGCTCTCAAAAGGGGCTAATGTTTATTTCTTAGTACCTACATGGCTGCTAATAACCATTTGTAACTCTAGTTGTAGGGAATTCAATGCTTTCTTCCAGCCCTAGTGGTATAATTACATACATGGAGGTGAAACACTCACATACATAAGGTAAAAATAAACTTTTTAAAAATAAAAGGAAGAAAAAAAATCAACCCAAAATAATGGCAAACAAAAATAAGAAAACCTACAAAAGATTTGAATAATATTTGTTCTCTAACTGAGCTATCATGGAATTTTCTCTGTTCATGTGCACATCATAAGTTACAAAGGACATCTCACTAAGTTTCACCTTCCCCAACCCAAAATATATAGTTGTTTTTCTTTAACTGTATTTAATGCCATTAGAAATATATAATTACAACATAGTAAAAGGTAGATTTCCCAATAATTTATAAATGAAGATCAGATTAAAGCTGAGAAGAAACAATAGCTTATTCAATTAAATATTTTCAAGAGCCAGCAAGATGGCATAGTGGATAAAGTTAGTTGGCATACTACCTTGTTAAAATTAGAATTCCATAACCCATGTAAATATGGAAATGAAAATAGAAAACTGATTGTTATAAATTGTTCACTATCTTCAACAAATATTCCATAGCAAGTATACCTACACAGAAATACCATGTATATGCACACAACAATAATAAGTACCAATTTCAAATATTATGCATTTAATAAGTAATAATGAAAAAGTTATATATTAAAATAGTACAATATAGCTAATGGTGTATATTTAGATGAAAATTGATAGTTTTAAATATATATATATATATATATATATATATATATATATATATATATATATAAAACATATTCAATATATTCAAACATAAAATATTAAAATTTAGTAATATAAATCTTCAAGAAATAAGATAAATATAATTAGTGAAATCAATGAGCATGCAAGAGTGCAAATATTACAAAGTAAAAATTAAATATTCTAAAAAACATCAAAGAGAATGGCTCTCTGATAAAATAAGATGCTAGAATGAAGACAGGTAATGGTCTTGAAATCATGCTTCTCCTATCTCAGCCTCTCCATTAATAGGATTGTTTATTTGATGTTTTTACACTCTTCTATGGTTTTCAGAACAGCCTACATATTTCAAAATTATTTATACAGCCAAAAGAAATGTAGACAATTAATTTGGGAGGTGGCTTGTAAGAGAACAGCAAAGAATGAGACTGAAGGCTTTGCTTGATATTTATAATTATTGTATCAATTTTGAAGAAGAGGACTTTATGAATTACTTATTCTGAGATGAATGCTTTTCTAAATAATCACAGCCAATGAACCATAATCTTACTCTCACCTAATGTCTGTGCTACCCTCCAAGCAGAACCACTCTTCATTGAAACAGCTGATGAATGACTTCATGGATAGATCATCTTAACACACACACCATTTCTTAAATAAATGTAATCTGTTCCCTGTGTGCTGAGAATGACGACAATCACTCAAGTCAATTAGTTTTGACTGTAGCAGGAAATCTGTGTCCAAAATTCGTGCTTACAATTCATTCCTTGGCGCAGCAGAATTGTCAACTCTTAGCTTATCTACAATGGCGGTGAAATCCTTTGGTGACATGAGGGACATTGAAGTGCAGCCTTATTACAGTGAACTCTAATGTCCAAAAACTGTTCTTATTCTGTGTTTGTATCACAGTAAGAGCCAAGACTTTAAGCTCTACTAAAAACAAAACAAACAAACAAACAAACAAACAAAGGAAAAGACTTTATCTACATATGTTCATTAAAAAACTAATAGTGATATATTATTTTAAAATATCATACAGTTAATATATTTGGAGTTATTTAAAGTTTATATTGAGAAAAACATATGTATTTTCAGTGTTGCTGTAGAAAAACATCTACATAAGACTGTTCAATTGATTATTTTTTATATCAAACAACTTTATTAATACTAATTTGTATTGTTACAATATTTTAAAGAATATGATAAAAATTTTAATTTTAAAGAATATGATAAAAACTAAAGGTATTGCAGGTTTTGAAGGAGGGGGGCCTCTGGGAGGAGTTGGGGTACAAAAGGGAAAGAAGAATGTGATGTAATTCTATCTACTCAAAATATGCTTTTAAATGTTAACAAATTCAGATAAATTGAAATTATGTATCTTTTCTCATCATAATGTAATAAAACTGAAATCAAAAAAAAAGGAAGTAAAATTATTACTTTCTTATGGTCTTGGAAACTTTTAACCTTAAAATAAAGGAAAAATAGTAAAGGTTAAAAACAAAGCAAAATTATAGGGGAGTTAAACTTGGAGACATAAATGCACAAGTTCTAAATGAAATATTCAAAATCTAAATCAACTCAGTGGTTTTGAAAAAGGACTTAACTGGATTCATTCCAGAAACTAATGAAAAAACAGGAAAACAATCCTACTCCTTAAATGCAAAGAAGTTACTCAATTAAAATCTCCGTGGATGTGTGATCTAAACATTATCAAAGTAGAATTTCTTTAACCTAGTAAAAGTTATTTATAAAAAATGCAACAGACATCATGTTTTATAATTAAATGTTAGAAAGAAGAGTCAAAAGTTACAAAAAAAGCTAATTATTTTTTTTCATTTATTCCCTATTAATTAGCACTCTCAGCTGATGAAGATAAAAAAAAAGTTTCAGAACAGAAAAACTGTAAGTAAATAAAGCAAGGTTATTATTTTCACTCTCAGGTAAGATTAAAGACTTGGTAAATGATCCAGTGGAGGACAATAGTTAACATTAAATACCAATAACAACAACAACAACAACAACAACAATAGCAACAGCAACAGCAACAACAAAGTATTCCTGAGAGGAAAAAGACTAAAGAAAAAATATGCCATAGTCATATCCTCCTTGCAAAAGAAGAGGCAGGCACAACTGGCAATTAGCAAAAAAAAAAAAAAAATTAAAAATGAATATATTAGATCCAAGTACAGTCAACAGTGGCTTCCAGGGACATGAACATTGGAAGAATAACAAAATGCAGAGATGCAACCAGTCCATGTATCCACTGTGAGGAGACAGATCCCTACTACAGCATTGGCTGTGGTAATGCAGGAGAAGTCAAGACTCTCTATTAGTGTACTAGAGAGAATCCCAGAGAAAGAAGCATCTCTACCAGGGCCCAGGCAAGCAATAGCAAGGAACCCTTGAAGTGGGCTAATGAACTCGCTGGAGCATCACTGATGAGCACACCAAGTGAGAAAGGTAAACATAAGTGAATTGTGTCTTTCCATACCCCGCCCCTCAGTCACAGAGAATCTCATATGGAAAGAAAGCAGGGACAATGTTATAAGTGCCAAGCTAAGGGTCTCAGAGTTGGAGATTATCTAGTAAGTGGATCCTGACACAGAAACCCTTTTGAGCAGAAAGTACATAGTGGCTTAACTTTTTAGAATTTGTGAGATAAGCAACAACTCTCAATAACTCCTTTAAGACTTCTACAAAGGACAATCAAGGGAGAGAGAGGAACCACATTTATTTCAACTAGGAAGAAATACTGATATCTTCTAGTCAATTTCATTTCTTACTTTTATGCATATTTATTCCCAATTTTATGATTGTCTTTTCCTTGACTTCAGCCAATCCATATTTCTCTATCATATCTTATACCTCAAAACTTTATGTTTATTCATAATTTATCTGATTTCCTCATTTTTCCTAGTCCCTCATCATTTTGTCACTTAATTTTAATATCTTTAGATTTACAAAGGTATAAGCTATATTTTCTTTTCAATTAGTACCCTAGTGCCACTGTTTTTTAACTTTGTCAGGGATATAAGTGATACATGTAAACATGTTGTATAGCAAGTTAGCACCAGAACTGCTGTCAGACCATTATATCTGTTACTTTAGTCAGATTCTTCCACAATAGTAGTCAGAAACATAAACACAAGAATCTTCCCAAACAAACTGATTCAATCTGGCTTCTCTTGGTTTCTAACTGAATTGTTTTGTCTGGCCTCATACTGACTCTGGCAATATGTTCTAATCTTCTAGCTTCTTGTTATTTGGTTTGTTCTGTCCTCTCCTGTTTCTAGCTTGTTCTCTCAGCAATCTGTCTGTTAAACTGTCCCAGTAAAACTGTCATCTCTCTCTCTCTCTCTCTCTCTCTCTCTCTCTCTCTCTCTCTCTCTCTCTCTCTGTCTCTGTCTCTGTCTAAGTACCATCTCCTTCCTGTGCTGTTCTTCTGTGAGTAGGGTATATTCTATCTCTGACTCATTCTGTCAAATATTTCTCTAATATGTCACTTTGTCTACCGCTCAATTACATGTTACTTTCAAACATGGCTGCTTCCTTCTACAAGCTAATCTTACCTTCACTGTTAGGGATTAAAGATGTATACTAAGGTGTGTCTGTATTCCAGTCAGATCGTACTGTAATCCAGGGTGTTTCTGTATTCCAGCTGGATCACATACATCTAGAAGGCCTTTTGTCATGATCCCTTGCCAGAGCAGCCAAAAGTGCTGGATTAAAATTCCTCGACACCAAACCAAAGATTCCAAAGAGAAGGACGACTTAAAACAAAGTAAATCAATAAATTTAACATACCATATTCATAGAGTAAAAGACAAAGTCACATAATGATATGAACTCATACAGAAATAGCCTTTTACTAATATCACTTTGTATAAAAGCACTATATAAACATGATCCTATACTTAAACACAAAAACCTCAGTAAAATATTTGAAATCAAGTTGGTGTGCATAGTGACACATTCCCAGAACTTCTTCATTTGGGAAAGTAGAGACAAGAGGATCAATAAATCAAGTTTATCCTCATGAACATAGTGAATTCTAGGCTGGTCTAAGATAATGAGATTCTGCTTAAATACACACACACACACACACACACACACACACACACACACACACACACACACGCACACGCACACACGCACACACACACACACACACACACACACACAACCACCACCATCAGCAGCAGCACCACCCCATCCCTGTGATAACTTTCAGAAAAGTGATAGTTCATAAAACAAATATATGAAAACAAGAAACTTTACAATATATCTATAATAAAACAATGAAGGTCTTAGGAAAATCATTCTACTTAAATTAGATTTAAAAAAAAACATAGGAATAGAACTGAGAAAAATTATAGAAGTGAAGTCACTCAGGCTCAGAAAGATAAATACCACACGTTCTCTTTCATATGTAGATTCTAGTTTCAAATCTTTTCTTATGTATGTTCAACCTGGAGTACAAGTACAAGCCAGGAAAGTCAAAACGAGCCATTGGATCTAGATCCTTGAAAGCAAAGGAAAATGAACCTAGAAGGGGGGGGGGGGGTATTGGAAGCAAAAGGTTCATGCATGTAGTTGACATGAAGAATGGCAAATAGGATATTGTCAGGCAGCTTAATCAAAATGAAGAGTACAAGAAAAAGCTATATATAAACACAATATTCCAATGTAAGACAAAAAAATTCAATTATAGGGAACAAAAGAACACAGGTGACTTGAAAGGAGAGGAAGATATCATTAATGTTAAAGGTTGAAGTGGTGTTTGGAGATAATAGGGAGGAAATAAGTAGGGGGAAGGGTAGTTTAACCCAAACTAAAGATCTATCAAGAAGCCTTATGGAAATTCAGGACCCCCCCCCATCTCTCTGTGTGTGTATGTGTGTGTAATCTAAAAGGGAGTTCAAACAAACAAAGGTGCTCAGCATGTTCCTACCAGACATGGGCTACTAGATGGAAATCTCAGTGTCAGGCATGGAATACTTTCCTGAGTTTTTGGTTCCCAGAGTCACCCAAACAATACACTGGTAAGAATCCTCAGCTGAAGATGCTATCAAATTTGAACACAAGATATGGAAAAAACAATGTCAAACTGACCAGGAAACACTGTGCTGGTTAGCTTACACAGTGCCAGAAAACACTATGCAGACTTCTGGGAGAGAAAAGACATGAATGATTGCCGGGCAGTGGTGGTGCCTTTAATCCCAGCACTTGGAAGGCAGAGGCAGGTGGATTTCTGAGTTCAAGGCTAGCCTGGTCTACAAAGTGAGTTCCAGGACAGTCAGAGCTATACAGAGAAACCCTGTCTTCAAAAAACAAAAAACAAACAACAACAACAACAACAACAACAACAACAACAAAAACCAGACATGAATGATCATGCCTAGCATTAAACTCTGCATGCTATTACAAACTGACCTCCATAAAGATGTGCTTACTAGTACAATAATGGTATGACAGTTATAGGGACAGCCAACCACTTACTTTTTAGATATGAGGCCAACTCCATAAGCCCATGGGTGAAGAGGCCATAGATTCTAAGGGGGAACCTATTATTGCTATATTGCTAAATGTGCATGATGTAAAACTTCCTTCTACATATTTATGTTTATACTCACAGATTTGTGCTGCTCCTAACTTTGGTCAGAGAAGCTTCATATTTCAGTGGTTATTGGTTTATGCAAAGGCCCAAAACTAGTCAACCTTCTGAATATAAATAACTCTGAGTGCTTAACTGTGGATGGATCTTTTTATATTGACCTCTCCCCATCCAAGCTTCAGGACAATTTTCAAGAGGATGCAGACAGGGTGTTAAGATTAAGAGGGTGGGGAGAAAAGCAGTAAAATGCTGACTTCTGGACATGAGCTATCTGCTGCTGTATAAACTCATAGAAGATGAAACAAGTGAAATTTCCAGCATGGGTTGGGTAAGGATCTTTAAGAACTGATACTTATCAGAGGAGCTATTAGGCTCCAATACAGGGGAACACCAGGGCCAAGATGTGGGAGCGGGTGGGTAGGGGAGCAGGGCTGGGAGGGGGGAGGGTATAGGGAACTTTCTGGATAACACTTGAAATGTAAATGAAAATATCTAATAAAAGTTGAAAGAAAAACAGAAGCTTATGGCTGCTGAGGGAAAAACAGTCACTCTCTTTTGGGAATGAAGTCTACTTATGTCTCGGTAGTTGCCTGTAAGTTGTATGTCTCAGTAGTTGGACACACATCCGCATGCATATATGGACAGCACTAATTGAAATCAAGTAGTTATTAACAAGTACATAGAGCTGAGGTGGGGAGATAGAATGGGAGCGATTAGGGTGAGTTGGCTCATAAATTCACACCTCATCCAGAGAAACTATAGACAGCTGAAGGTTCTTTTGTGGCTGTATTGACTGGTTTGTGTGTCAACTTGACACAAATTAGAGTCATCAGAGAGGAAGAAGCCTCAGCTGAAAAAAATGCCTCCATGAGATCTAGCTACAAGACATTTTCTTAATTAGTCATCGATGAGGGAGGGCCCAGCCAATTGTGGGTGGAGCCATCACTGGTTGGTGGTCCTGGGGTCTATAAAAATGCAGGCTGAGCAGGCCATGGGAAGCAATCCAGTAATCAGCACCCCTCCAGAGCCTCTGCAACAGCTCCTATCTCTAGGTTCCTGTCCTCTTTGAATTCTGTCCTGACTTCCTTTGATAATGAACTACAATCTGGAAGTAAGGAAAATAAAGCCTTTCCTTCCCAACTTGCTTTTTGGTCATGGTATTTTGTAGCACCAATAGAAACCCCAAGACAGTGGCATAGCCTCCACTCAAGCAAAATAACCTTCTACCCATGTTCACACAAGTAACCCCATTTAAATGAAGCAGGACCCTCGAAAAGACATGAAAGTTAGAAAGAGACCTGAAAAAAAAAGAATTTGGTAGGTTTTATGAACATTTACACACACACACACATGCACACACACACACACACACACACACACACACAAGCGTGAACACATGAAATTGCAGAAGAATGAATATTTTCATTAAAGAAACAAACAGCTCACATTTTTCTTTCATGGAGATATGACTGACACATATATCATATCATATATATGTGTGTATCATGTATACACACACACACACACACACACACACACACACACACACACATGTGATAATGCTATAGGTCATGAAATTAGGAAGGGGACCATGAAAAAGCAGGAATAGAGATTAAGGGAGGGGACAAAAGAGAAGAAAAAAAATGTTGGGAAGGTGACTCAGTGGGTAAAAGGGTCTGCTACCCAAGCATGAAGATTGAGTTGCATATAAATAAATAGAATATGAACCACTAGCAGCACTGTAGCTTAATTCTCATGGAATGTGACCACCAAATATCAGAATTCAGAATGCTTTTAATTTTCAAGTGGCAGTGATTTCATGTTATTGTTACCTGATTTATTGTTTTGTTTCTCTTTGATCAGACATGTCGAATGCACTTTGCTGCCAGTTTTATTTCCAATCTACGGCCAAGATGTCTTGGATGGTGTTTTCCCATACCTCCATGCACACCTGTGGGATAGCACTTGGCAGCATTTGTTCATATATTTTCATTCTGGGTAGCAGATGTCTTTGCATTTGATGTAAAGTGTGTTTAGTTCTGATTTTGTTTTCCACTGGTTGACTTGAAATCATTTTTTTAAAAGACAGAGCCAGTCATCTCTTTACCAGTCATTGCCAAGTTATTCATATTCTGTAAACAAATTTTAAGGAAAATGTGCCACTTTGCACACTTTCAAGTCAACATTTTGTCATCTGTGTAAATATATACAAATAATTTTCTACATATTTTAATGGAGTGGCAAATCTTTCTTAATCATTCTCATTTACTCCTAACTTACTGCCTGCTTTGCACTGACTTCATACCACCATCGTATTTCCTCCTTAGATTTTTTTTCAACTTTTATTAGATATTTTCTTCATTTACATTTCAAGTGTTATCCAGAAAGTTCCCTATATCCTCCCCCCTCCCGGCCCTGCTCCCCTACCCACCCNTGCTATGAACATAGTGGAACATGTGTCCTTGTTGCCAGATGGAATATCTTCTGGATATATGTCCAGTAGAGGTATTGCAGGATCTTCTGGTAGTACTATGTCCAATTTTCTGAGGAACCGCCAGACTGATTTCCAGAGTGGTTGAACCAGCTTGCATTCCCACCAACAATGGAGGAGTGTTCCCCTTTCTCCACATCCATGCCAGCAACTGTTGTCATCTGAATCCATCTTAGCCATTCTTACTGGTGTGAGGTGGAATCTCAGGGTTGTTTTGATCTGCATTTCCCTGATGATTAAGGATGTTGAGCATTTTTTCAAGTGCTTCTCAGCCATTTGGTATTCCTCAGTTGAGAATTCTTTGTTTAACTCTGTGCCCCACTTTTTAATGGGGATATTTGATATTTTCTTTATTTTCATTTTAAATGTTATCCCATTTCCTAGTTTCCTATCCAAAAATCCCTTATCCTTTCCCCCCACCTCCCTGCTCACCAACTCACCCACTTCCTCTTCCTGGCCCAGGCATTCCCCTATACTGGAGCATAGAACCTTCACAGGTTCTACCAAGGGACTCTCCTCCCATTGATGACCAACTAGGCAATCCTCTGCTACATATGCAGCTAGAGCCACGAGTCCCTCCATGTGCTTTCTTTGACTGGTGGTTTAGTCACAGGGAGCTCTGGGGTACTGGTTAGTTCATATTGTGCCTCTTATGGGGCTGCAAACCCCTTCAGCTCCTTGGGTCCTTTCTCTAGCTCCTTCATTGGGGACCCTCTGCTCCATCTAATAGATGAATGTGAGCATCCACTTCTGTATTTGTCAGGCACTGGCAGAGCCTCTCAGGAGACAGCTTTATCAGGCTCCTGTCAGCAAGCTCTTGTTGGCATCTGCAATGGTGTCTGGGTTTCTTGGTTGCCTATGGGATGGATCCCAAAGTGGGGCAGTTTCTGAATAGTCATGCCTTCAGTCTCTGCTCCTAACTTTGTCTCTGTAACTCCTTTCATGGGTATTTTTTCTCCCTTCTAAGAAGGATTGAAATGTCCATACGTTGGTCTTCCTTCTTCTTGAGTTTCATGGGTTTTGCAAATTGTATCTTGGTTATTCTGAACGTCTGACCTAATTAATATCCATTTATCAGTGAGTACATATCATGTGTGTTCTTTTGTTATTGGGTTAACTAACTTAGGATGATATCCTCAAAGAATTTGTCTAGGAATTTCATGAATTCATTGTTTTTAATAGCTAAGTAGTATTCCATTGTGTAAATGTACCACATTTTCTGTATCCATTTCTCTGTTGAGTTGCATCTGGGTTCTTTCCAGCTCCTTGCTATTCTAAATCAGGCTGATTATGAACATAGAGGAGCATATTACAAGTTGGAGTATTTTCTGTGTATATGCTCAGGAGTGGTATTAGTGGATCCTCAGGTAGTATTATGTCCAATTTTCTGAGGAATTACCAAACCGAGTCCCAGAGTGGTTGTACCAGCTTGCAATCCCCACCAGCAATGGGATTTCTCCATATCCTCACCACCATCTGCTGTCACTTGAGTTTTTGATCTTAGGCATTCTGACAGGTGTGAGGTGGAATCTCAGGGTTGTTTTGATTTGCATTTCCCTGATGATTAAGTATGTTGAACATTTCTTTAGGTACTTCTCAGTCATTTGGTATTCCTCAGTTGAGAATTCTTTGTTTAATTCTATACCACATTTTTTAAAATAGGATTATTTGGTTTTCTGGAGTCCAACTTCTTGAGTTCTTTATATATATTAGATATTAGCCCCCTATCAGATTCAGGATGGGTAAAGATCTTTTCCCAATCTCTTGGTTGCCTTTTTGTCATATTGACAGTGTCCTTTGCCTTACAGAAGCTTTGCAATTTTATAATGCCTCATTTGTCGATTCTTGATCTTACAGCACAACCCATTGGTGGTCTGTTCAGGATTTTTTTCCCCTGTTCCCATATCTTCGAGGCTTTTCCCCACTTTCTTCTATATAAGTTTCAGTGACTCGGGTTTTATGTGGAGTTCCTTGATCTACGTAGATTTGAGCTTTGTACAGGAGATCAGAATGGATCAATTCCCATTCTTCTACATGTTAACCACCAGTTAAGCCAGGCACATTTGCTGAAAATGCTGTCTTTTTTCCCATTGGATGGTTTTACCTCCTTTGTCAAAGATCAAACGACCATAGGTGTGTAGGTCCATTTCTGGGTCTTCAGTTCTATTCTATTGACATACCTGTCTGTCACTGTACCAGTCCCATGCAGTTTTTTTCACAATTGCTCTGTAGTAAACATTGAGGTTGGGAATGGTGATTCCATCAGAGATGCCTTTATTGTTGAGAATAGTTTTTGCTATCCTAGGTTTTTTGTTATTCCAGATGAATTTGCAAATTCCCTTTTCTAACTCTGTGCGGAAGTCTGTAGGAATTTGGATGGGGATTGCATTGAATCTGTAGATTGCTTTCGTCAAGATAGCCATTTTTAATATATTAATCCTGCCAATCCATGAGCATGGGAGATCTTTCAATCTTTTGAGATCTTCTATGATTTCTTTCTTCACAGACTTGAAGTTGTTATCATACAGATCTTTCACTTCCTTCGTTAGATTCACACCAAGGCATTTTATATTTGTGACTATTGTGAAGGGTGTTGTTTCCCTAATTTCTTTCTCAGTCCATTTATCCTTTGTGTAGAGAACGGTCACTGATTTGTTTGAGTAAATTTTATATCCAGCTACATATATATATATATCCATTGAGTATACTTTATATCCATCTGGTCCTGAGCTTTTTTTTTTTTTTTTTTGGTTGGGAGACTATTAATGACTGCTTCTATTTCTTTAGGGGATATGGACTGTTTAGATTGTTAATCTGATCCTGATTTAACTTTGGTCCCTGGTATCTGTCGAGAAAATTGTCCATTTCATCCAGGATTTCCAGTTTTGTTGATTATAGCCTTTTGTAATAGGATCTTATAATTTTATTGTATGTTCTCAGATTCTGTTGTTATGTCTCCCTTTTCATTTCTGATCTTGTTAATTAGCATATTGTCCCTGTGCCCTCTAGTTAGTCTGGCTAATGGTTTATCTATCTGGGTGATTTTTCTCAAAGAACCAGCTACTGGTTTGGTTGATTCTTTTTATAGCTCTTATTGTTTCTATTTGGTTGATTTCAGCCCTGAATTTGATTATTTCACTCCTCTTGGGTGAATTTGATACCTTTTGTTCTAGAGCTTTTATGTGTGCTGTCAAGCTGCTCATGTATGCTCTCTCCAGATTCTTTTTGGAGACACTCAGAGCTATGAGTTTTCCTCTCAGGACTGCTTTCATTGTGTCCCATAAGTTTGGGTATGTTGTAGCATCATTTTCATTAAACTCTAAAAAGTCTTTAATTTCTTTCTTTATTTCTTCCTTGACCAAGGTATCATTGAGTAGAGTGTTGTTCATTTTCCTCATGAATGTTGTCTTTTATTATTTATTCTGTTATTGAAGACCAGCCTTAGTCTGTGGTGATCTGATAGGATGCATGGAATTATTTCAATATCTGTTTCAGTATCTTTTGAGGCCAGTTTTGTGAACAATTATATGGTCAATTTTGGAAAAGGTGCCATGAGGTGCTGAGAAAAGTTATATCCTTTTATTTTAAGGATAAAATGTTCTATAGATATTAGTTAAATCCATTTTTTCATAATTTCTGTTAGTTTCACTGTGTCTATTTATTTTCTGTTTTCAGGATCTGTCCATTAATGAGAGTGGGGTGTTAAAGTCTTCCACTATTATTGTGTGATGCAATGTGTGTTTTATCCTTTACTAAAGTTTTTTTTTATGAATGTGGGTGCTCTTGCATCTGGAGCATAGATGTTCAGAATTGAGAGTTAGTCTTGGTAAATTTTACCTTTGATCGTTGTGAAGTTTCACTCATCTTTTTTGATAACTTTAGGTTGAAAGTAGATTTTATTCAATATTAGAATGGCTATTCCAGCTTTTATTCTTGGGACCATTTGCTTGGAGAATTGTTTTCCAGCCTTTTTACTCTGAGGTAGTGTCTGTCTCTGTGTCTGAGGTGGGTTTCCTATATGCAGCAAAATGTTGGGTCCTGTTTGTATAGCCAGTCTGTTAGTCTATGTCTTTTTATTAGGGAATTGAGTCCATTAATATTAAAAGATATCAAGTAAAAGTCATTGTTTCTTACTGTTATTTTTATTGCTAGAGTTGGAATATTGTTCATGTGGCTATCTTCTTTTAGGTTTGTTGAAAGATTAATTTCTTGCTTTTTCTAGGGCATAATTTCCCTCCTTGTATTTGTGTTTTCCCTTTATTATCCTTTGAAGGGCTGGATTTGTGAAAGGGTATTTTTTAAATTTGATTTTGTCATGGAATACCTTGGTTTCTCCATCTATGGTAATTGAGAGTTTTTCTAGGCTGGCATTTGTGTTCTCTTAGGGTCTGTATGACATCTACCGAGGATCTTCTGGCTTTCATAGTCTCTGGTGAGAAGTCTGGTGTAATTCTAATAGGCCTGCCTTTAGATGTTATTTGACCCTTTTCCCTTACTGCCTTTAATATTCTTTCTTTGTTTTGTGCATGTGGCATTTCCATTATTATGTGACAAGAGGAATTTCTTTTCTGGTCAAGTTTATTTGAAGTTCTGTAGGCTTCTTGTATGTTCATGTGCATCTCTTTCTTTAGCTTGGAGAAGTTTCTTCTATAATTTTGTTGAAGATATTTACTGGCCATTTAAGTTCAAAATCTTTCTTTCTGTCTATACCTATTATCCTTAGGTTTGGTCTTCTCACTGTGTCCTGGGTTTCCTGGATGTTTTGAGTTAGGATCTTTTTGCATTTTGCGTTTTCTTTGATTGTTGTGTCAATGTTTTCTATGGAATCTTCTGCACCTGAGATTCTCTTCTATCTCTTGTATTCTGTTTGTTATGCTTGTGTCTATGACTACTGACTTCTTTCCTAGGATTTCTATTTCTAGAGTTGTCTCCTTTTATGATTTTTTATTGTTTCTACTTCCATTTTAGATCCTGGTTGTTTTTGTTCAATTCTTTCACCTGTTTGGATTGTTATCCTGTATTTCTTTAAGGGAATTATTTATGTCCTTCTTATAGTCCTCCATCATGAACATTAGAAGTGACTTTAGATCCATTTCTTACTTTTCTGGTGTGATGATGTATCCAGGACTTGCTATGGTGGGAGAGTTGGGTTCTCTGATGATGTTAAGTAACCTTGGTTTCTGTTGCTTCTGTTCTTATGCTTGCCTCCTGACATCTGATTATCTTAAGTGCTCCCTGCCCTCTATATATCTGATTGGATCCTGTCCTTCCTGTAATCGCAGTTGATTCAGAACTTCTCAGAGTCCAGCTTTCTTTGTGTTCCTGTGATTTTGGGATCCTGGGATTCTGAGATTCTGGGTGTGTCAGAGTTCTTGGAAATCAAGCTTCTTCTGAGACCCTGAAATCCTGGCATGACCAAGCTCCTGGGATCCTGGGATTCTGAGATCTTAAGATCCCAGGAGTGTTAGAGATCCTGGAAGTTGTACCTCCTCTGGGGACCGTGGGGCTGTCTGCTGAGTTTGAAAGCAAGGTAGACCAGAGCAGATGGGAAGGAACCCAAGCCACTGGTCAGGCGGGGTTCCTGTGTCAGTGCTCCAACTGGCCCCAGGCACCCCGGTTCTGTTGGAACAGAATTTGTGTTCAACTCACCAATGATCCTAAGATCCTGGGCATGCTAGGGCACCTGTGGGGTGAAGAGTCCTCTAGAGACTATGGGACTCTCCACCAAGTTTGGGTCCAAGGTGGCCCAGCACTGGCACCAACCGGAAGGGACACCTATATTTAATCTTGAACATTTATTTATATCCAAATACATATGTAAAATAAAATTAATTAAAATTTCATACGAATGCCTGTCTCTGTGTTATGATTTTCCTTCTAGATTAAATTACATATTTTTTACCACTGTATAATTGAAATCATTATAGATGAGTTACATATTGTTGCTTAACTGTTGTGAGACCTGGATAAGACAGGTGCCTCAGTGGTTAAGAGCAGATAGTGCTCTTAAAGAAGACCTGCATTTGGCTTCTAGCAGGTGTGTGAGGAAGCTGATAACTATCTGTAACTCTAGGGGCTCTGATATTCTCGCCTGAATTCCAAGGACACCTGCAATCACATGCACTTACCCCCCCCCCATAAAACTGAAAAAAAAAAAAAACAACTAAAACTTAACTTTAAAGGACTCTTTAAAAGCTCTGAGACCTAAAAGTAAAATATTGCAAATTAACTTCTTTCTCCCCTTCATTGTTTATTTGTTCTATGAGGGACATTGACACTGACAAGACACACCTTCAAGGTGGAGCACGTGTTGCTGCTCACTAGAGATAAGCGGTTTGGGACCTAAAAGTGGGATACATAATTATGCTCGGTAAGAACATAGGATTACCATTAGTTGCTGGCAGACACACAACCAAGTGAAATGCCAGATACTATGTAACAAATTAATTTCTTAATGTATTGGGTGAGGGTAGAGTTCCATTTATTATGTATTGTAAAGAAGAGGATTCCTAGAAAGAAGTTGTCTATTTAGGTTGATGGGCTGATGAAAACTTGAAAGATTATGGAGAGACTGAAATGCTGTTGATAACGTAACCACAGTTTCATCTAAGCTATCTTTAGCTCCCTCATGAACCATTTCTAGGCTACCTCTGTAACAAATGAACAGATAAAAACTGGGACATATTAATAAAGTCCTCATCTTCACCAATGGCAGGACTAAGAATGCTATTAGGTAGCATATGAAGTCTATAGTTGAAATTCCTCTGTCTGCTATAACTATTCACTTAATGGTTTCCATCAATGAACTTTTTAAATGCCTTGATTTACATCTTTTCTTTCTGTTACTGTAAAAAATCAAATAAACTACTATCACATTGGGACATAGAACCTGACATAAAATAACTCCATGTTCCTGGGTGATGGTCACATAAATTAGGCTCCAGAGTAAATTCTTACTCCCTTTGAGCTAGAAGTTGAGCTTTTGCACTGACAGCATCTCAAAATGAACAGTACTTTCAATAAAATGAATGCTAATTTTGACAGTATGAGATAGAATATACCGTTAATTTTTTAATACATTTTAGACAAAGAAGAACTGAGAAGATTTTGCCACATAAACAAGTACTAGAAAGAATCTATATGTAAATTTTCCAACCCCTTTCTTGAATTCCTAAGTTACATACCAAAATACATTATAAATGTATCAGAAAGTAGGTGTTTTAGGCATGTATGTTATAGAAGACACTGTGGAGGGTTCCTCAAAGACAATTAAAAATTAAACTATTATATAATCTAGCAATCCTATTACTGGAAGAGATTATTTGAAGAGATAGCAGAATATATATTACATACATTTAAAAGACATAAAATCCATATGGTAAAGAGCACTTGCACTCTAATTCATTACAGACCCAAAATATAAAATGAAGACACAAGACCTAAACTATGAAATGAAGAGTGTGCATCAGTTGACAGGATGGATAAAGAAAATGTGATATATATTAATGATGAAATATTGTTCAATTTTTAAGAGAAGAAAATCTTGTTCTTTCTGAGCACATGGATGCACCTGGTGGATATAATGTTCAGTGAAACAAAAAAGATTAATACTAGGGAATGTCACTGATGTTTAGAGTTTAAAAAAAATTGTCATAGAAGCAGAATGTAAAAGTGTGTTTACAAGGAGCTATTGTTCAACTATCTGGATGAAACTCCCCTCTCTGACACCTTTTAGCTGGAAACCAGAATACAAAATTCAAGCTAGGCAAAGGGATAAGTTTAGGTCATTTTGGACATTATGCTGACTAAAATCAATAAATTTTTTATCTGAAATTTGCTGACAGAAGAGGTTTTAGGTCTTAATTATTACAAGAAACTGAAAGGTGAAATTAATTCAAAATAGCCAGTGGATAGACATTTGCCATATCCTGTTTTTTTTAATAACAAAGCTAAATTAATTATATTATGTTTAATAAACTGTCAGTGGGCCATGCTATGCAGTCACAGTGAATACATAAGACAAGACTGTGAACATGGATACAGGGTCTATTTGCAGAGCTACATTCATTCCAATTTTATAGTCACAATTTTACTATACTGTGATAAATTCAAAAGTAACTGAGATGTAGTTAATTTTAAAAATGGAAGCAAACTATTAGAAGACTAGCTGTGCAAAACAAGCTGTACTCAGTGGGAAAAAGAAGAAAACTCAAAGTTGGGTAGGTAAGGAATTGAAAGTGGTTATATGAGTTGGGGAGAAAGGTAGTGAATATGTTCAAAATCATTATATGAAATTCACAAAGAATGAATAAAAACATTTTTAAATCCATGATCAGGTGTGATAGCACATGAATTTATTTCCGGCACTAAGGAAGCATATCAATCTCCGTCATTTCCAAGCCGGTAAGGTTACATAGTGACTTCCGGGTAAGGTTACATAGTGACTTCCGGGTAAGGTTACATAGTGACTTCCGGGTAAGGTTACATAGTGACTTCCGGGTAAGGTTACATAGTGACTTCCGGGTAAGGTTACATAGTGACTTCCGGGTAAGGTTACATAGTGACTTCCAGGTAAGGTTACATAGTGACTTCCAGGTAAGGTTACATAGTGACTTCCAGGTAAGGTTACATAGTGACTTCCAGGTAAGGTTACATAGTGACTTCCAGGTAAGGTTACATAGTGACTTCCAGGTAAGGTTACATACTGACTTCCAGGTAAAGTTACATAGTGACTTCCAGGTTTGGTTACATAGTGACTTCCAGGTAAGGTTACATAGTGACTTCCAGGTTAGCCAGTTACAAAGTGAGGAGGCTTTAATAGATAGATGATGATAGATATAGATAGAAGATAGATATATGATAGATAGATAGATAGATAGATAGATAGATAGATAGATAGACAAAAATGATAGGTAGATGATAGATAGTAGATAGATAGATGATAGATAGATAGATAGATAGATATATAGATAGATAGATAGATAGAAGATACATAGACAAAAATGATAGGTAGATGATAGATAGATAGATAGATAGATAGATAGATAGATAGATAGATAGATAGAAGATAGATAGACAAAAATGATAGGTAGATGATAGATAGATAGATAGATAGATAGATAGAAGATGATAGATAGATAGATGATAGATACACAAACAAATGATAGGTAGATGATAGATAGAGAGATAGCAAGATAGCAAGATATAAACAGATAGCAAGATAGCAAGATAGCAAGATAGCAAGATAGATAGATAGATAGATAGATAGATAGATAGATAGATAGAAGATAGATAGACAAAAAATGATAGGTAGATGATGGATAGATAGGTAGATAGATAGATAGATAGATAGATAGATAGATAGATAGATAGATAGATAGAAGATAGACAAAAATGATAGGTAGATGATAGATAGATAGATAGATAGATAGATAGATAGATAGATAGAAGATGATAGATAGATAGATGATAGATACACAAACAAATGATAGGTAGATGATAGAGAGATAGCAAGATAGAAAGAGATAGCAAGATAGTAAGATAGCAAGATAGATAGATTGATAGATAGATAGATAGATAGATAGATAGATAGATAGATAGATAGATAGAAGATAGATAGATAGACAAACAAATGATAGGTAGATTATAGATAGAGAGATAGCAAGATAGCAAGATAGAGATAGCAAGATAGATAGATAGATAGATAGATAGATAGATAGATAGATAGATAGATAGATAGATAGATAGATAGCAAGATAGATAGATAGATAGATAGATAGATAGATAGATAGATAGATAGATAGATAGATAGATAGATAGATCTATGTAATGAAGAACATGCAGATAATATGGAGGCTTGTTAAATTTGAAAGACTCAAATATAAAAAAACGTATATGTGTGTTTTTCAGCCTCTACTACTACCCCATTGTCACCCACCCCTCACACCCACACAAATGTCTTCTAAATACTCTTTGAAAAGAACACTTGAGATTAAAGTAATAGCCAAAGTTTAGTAAGTAGGATATTGGAATTGATCATTGAAAGGATTAACGCAGAAAACCATGGAGCTTCTGGGAAGTGGCATAAACCGAAAATGCTAAGCTTCATTCTACATTTTAAATGCATAAATTAAACTTGAGTCAAGAAGTAGCTAGACTTGCGCATTTACAACACCAGGACTGTGTGAAGAGCATCACAAGAGCACACTGTTAGAGGAGAAAATGTATAGACCCCAAAGTTAGGGTGGCCTGGGATCAAATCCTGGTTCTCCTGCAATGTGCCAGCTGAGTAATCAAAATGATACTCATTCCATTCCCCTGCTTATCAAGGGAGATTTTTGTAAAAATAAAAGTAATTTAGATGACTTTATCAACTAGATCCTAATCAAATGTAGCAGAAGAGTAAGCACTGATTCCAACCTAGTTCCTTTGGCATTCTAATTTTAAAAAAATTAGATTCAATTTTTATTCTATTTTCTGTGCATGAGTATTTTGACTCTGTGTGTGTGTGTGTACCACTTCTGTACAGTATGCATTCTCACCAATGAACAGTCCATCGACACAGAATATAAACAGAAAAAAAATGAAACTAACAGAAGTCATGATTCAAATGGACCTAACAGTTATCTATAGACAATTTCACCCAAACATGAAGAATATACCTTCTGTTCAGTACCTTATGGGTCCTCCTCCAAAACTAACCATATAATTGTACATAAAACAAGTTGCACCAGATACAAGAAAATTGAAATAACCTCCTGTATCTTATCATACCACCATTGATTAAAGCTGGACATTAACAACAAAAGAAACAGAAAGACTATAAACCTATGGAAACTGAAAAACTACCTACTCAATGACCACTGGGTCAAGAAAGAAATAAAGAAATGAAAGACTATCAATAATTTAATAAAAACAAGTCACAAAATGCCCAAAGTTATGGGACACAATAAAAGCAGTGCTAAGAGGAAAAATCCATAGCATTAAGTGCATTCATGAAGAAATTGGGGGTATCTCATATTAACAACACAATAGCACACCTGAAAACTCTAGAACAAAAAGAAGCAAATATATCAAAGATGAGTAGATGGCAGGAAATAGTGAAACTCAGGGCTGAAATCAATAAAACAGAAACAAAGAGTACAATACAAGGAATCCATGAAACAAAGAGTTGGTTCTTAGACAAAATCAACAAGATAGACAAATCCTTAGCTAAACTATTTCAAAGGCAAAGAGGAATATAAAATTAAGAAAATCAGAAATGAAAAGCGGGGATATAATAACAGATACTGCAGAAATCCAAAGAATCATCAGACCTTAATTCAAAAGCAGATACACCACAAAATTGATGAAGATAAAAGAAATGGACTATTTCCTTGATAAATACTACTTACCAAAGCAAAGTCAATATCAAGTAAACAATTTAAAAAGATTCCAAAGGAATAGAAGCAGTCAATAAATCTCCCAGCCCCCCCACCCCCAACCACCCAAAGCCTATGGCCAGATGATTTTAGTGCAGAATTCTACCAGACCTTTAAAGTAGAGCTAGTACCAATACTCTAATTATTCCATAACATAGAAACAGAAGGAACACTGCCAAACTCATTTTAAGAGGACACAATCACCATGATAACTAAACCAACAAAGATTCAACTAAGAACAAGAATTTGATTAATCTCCCATATGAACATTGATGCAAAAATACTAAATAAAATACTAGTAAACTGAATCCAAGAACATTTCAAAAACATCATTTACTATGATCAAGTAGGCTTAATCCCAGAGATACAGGGATGGTTTAAAATATGAAAATCCATCAATGTAATCCACCATATAAACAAACTAAAGGGAAAAATATACATGCTCATCTCATTATATTTTGAAAAAGCCTTTGACAAAATTCAACATCCACTTATGATAATATCTTGGAGAGATCAGGGCTACAAGGCACATACCTAAAGACAATTAATGCAGTATACAGCAAACCAACAGCCAACATCAAATTAAATGGAAAGAAAGTTAAAGCAATTCTACTAAAATTACGAACAAGGCTGCACAATTTCTCCATATCTATTCAATATAGAACTTTAAGTTTTAGCTAGCACAATAAGACATCTAAAGGAGATCAAGGGAATACAAGTTGGAAAAGAAGATGTCAAAGTATCATTATTTTCAGATAATATAATAGTTTACATAAGTGACCTCCCAAAACTCTTCCAGGGAACTCTTACAGCTGATAAATATCTTCAGTGAAATGGCTGGATACAAGAATAACTTAAAAAATCAGTAACCCTCTTATATACAAATGACAAAGGGACTAATAAAGAAATCAGGGAAACAGCACCCTTCACAATATCCACAAATAATACAAAATATCTCGGGGTAACTTTAACCAAGGAAGTGAAAGACCTGGATAATAAAAAGTCTTTTAATAAAAGCATTTACTTTTTATTAATTATTTTATGTATTTACATATACTTATGGGACTTGATGACCCAGCATACAGGGATACTAGAGTGGTGAGGCAAGAATGGGTGAATGGGTGGAAAAGAACCCTCATAGAGGCAAAGGAGAGGGGGGAGGGGCATGGGATGAGGGGTCTGTGGAAGGTTAACTGGAAAGGGAGATATCATTTGAAATGTAAACTAATAAAATGATTAATAAAAATAACAAATAAATATTAAAAAAAAAGAGGAGAGGAAGAGTTGAAGGAATCAGAGGAGTCAAGAACATCACAAGAATCAGCTAACCAGGATTCATAAGGTCTCACAGAGACTAAACTTCCAACCAGAAATCATATATGGGACTGACTTAGACCTTCTGCACATATGTAACAATTATGCAGCTGGGTCTTCATGTGGGTTTCTTAAAGCAAGAGCAGGGGCTATCTCTGACTACATTGCCCACTAACTGGGTTCCCTTGTCCAGCCTCAATAGGAAGATGTACCTAGATCTACTGCAACTTGATATCCATGCTATACCTGCTTGTTGATATCCATGAGAAGCTTCCCCTTTTCTGAGGCCAAGGAGAGGAGGGGTGTATAAAAGGATGGGAGAGACTTAGGGGGGGAAGGGGAGGAAGGGGAGCTGTGTTCAGGATATAAAGTAAATAAATAATTAATAACAAAGAAACCCTTTTTTCCATTTGTGAAAATCAGGTCATCATGATTTTTAACAAAGATTTTACTACATCTTTTCAGCAATTTGGAATTATTAACATCTTAACAGTATATTTAATTTTCTGTAGTAGTGACAAAATAACATGATAGAGGGAAATTATAGAAAGAACTCATTTATGCTAATGATTCAAGAGGGTATAAGAGACATTCCCTTCTAAGTGATAATTTTTAACAGTGTAAATCATTCAGGTCATGGACACTAATATCTTCACATTTATTTATCTGTAATTTGTTGTAACAATGCTTATTTTTTCCCTTTTTTTCTTACAGAGACAAAGTATAAACATGTAGCTTAATCTAGCCTTTAATTCAAAGTCTTCCCACATCAGCATCCTCATGCTAAAATGTGATACCTTGCCTGGCACTAAGATATACCATCTATAAGAAAACATTTTGTTTGCTTGTTTATAAACAAAACCTTGGTGCATAGCTCAAGTTGGCCTGAAACTCATGCCTTTTTTTTTCTTCCCAAGTAGTAGGATTATATGTATATACTAGCATATCTGCTTGTTTATAGTTTTAGCATAAAAGCTTTGGAGTTTTTTGGTATAACTCATTGACAAGACTTTAAATTTTTTGATGCTATTATATGTGAAATTCATTTATAAATCTTTCTGTAATATTGTATAAAAATACAGTTAGGTTCAAGTGGATCCCCAAAATGGCAGTGCTGGTAATAATGTCCTAAACAGAAAAACCACTATTTATAAACAGAAAAATTGTTATTAGGTAACTGGATCTTAAACTCATCATTTCTTAGGAATCTCATAAGGCCTTCTGTTTATCAGGACAGCCACTACTTCTGGAACAATCAACTACCCATAGCAAAGGCATCATCTAGTTCCTGATTAACACAAGCAGCCTAGAACAGCTCAAAGCTGTCATACTAACTCCTTGGCTTTTCTGGTCAACACCTCACCTCCAACCACTACCTGTCCCCTTAAAACTAACCAGGCCTTCCCAGTGGTTAATGTTCTTTGCCCCTTGAGAAGCAGCCCAGCAGTTGGACTCCCCAAATAAACTTCATTTCCAGCTATGGGATGCTCTAATTTGGTGGTTTCACCGCACCCTCTCTTAAAAATATAACCTTTTCTTTGTATGTTGATCTGCATCGTGGAACTAGTCTGAATTGATAAGAAATACTGTGAATCTTGGGAATTTCTATATATAAGATCTTGTAATCTAAGTGTAGTTTTACTTCTTTTCAAGATAAGATACCTTTTTTCAGAACTTTTTTTCAATTTTTTATTAGATATTTTCTTAATTTACATTTCAAATGCTATCCCGAAAATCCCCTTCCCCCCCCCCCCCTCCCCCCTCCCTGCTCCCCTGCCCACCCACTCCCACTTCTTGGCCCTGGCGTTCCCCTGTATTGGGACATATAAAGATTGCAGTACCAAGGGGCCTCTCCTCCCAGTGATGGCCGACTAGGCCATCTTCTGCTACATGTGGAGCTAGAGACACGAGTTCTGGGGGTTCTGGTTAATTCATATTGTTGTTACTCTTCTAGGGTTGCAGACCCCTTCAGCTCCTGGGGTTCTATAAGATACCTTTTTTCTTGTATAATTAGGCTGGCTAGAACTTGTAGTATGTTATTGAATAGAACGAACAAAGCAAGTATCCCTGGATTGTTCATAATCTTAGAGAGAATGCTTTCGGTCTATCACCACTGAATATATTGCTAACTCTGGGCATTTTTGATAAACATCCTTTAATATATTGAGGAAAATTCCTTTTATTCCAAGTTTTCTTGGCATTTTCCCCAAAATATCCCATGGACATTTCATTCTTCTAAAATATTGTAGTTTGTTTGTTTGGAGGGGTTGGGTTTTTGTTTTCTGTTTTGTTTTGGGTAGATTCCCCCTTCTCCCCATTAATAGTGCTCTGAAAATGAAACATTTTGCATGTCATCAGTCAGGTCCAGCAATGAAATATCTCCAGGTATGAGATTTAGAAATGTCACTTTGTTCTTCTTTGAGTGACCAATAAGTTATTCTTTCTTTCTTTCTTTCTTTCTTTCTTTCTTTCTTTCTTTCTTTCTTTCTTTCTTTCATCAATTTTTTTTTACAGTCCGGTCATTATCCTTCACCAGGTCTGCCCTCTGGATGATCCTCATCCCATAACTCCTCCCCAATCTCCAAGAGGATGTCCCTACCTGCCTCCCTCACCCCACCATAACTCTCCAGTCCCTGGAGCTTCAAGTATCTCCAGGGTTAGGTGCATCTTCTCTCACTGAGGCCAGACCAGACAGTCCTCTGCTGTATATGTATCAGGGGCCTCATATCAGCCAGTGTCTGTTGCTTTGTAGGTGGCTTACTGTCTGAGGAATCTCAGAGGTACAGAAGGGCTGATCATCCTATAGGGTCTCATTTTCCTTCTTTTTTTATTAGATATTTTCTTTATTCACATTTAAAATGTTATTACCTTTCCAAGTTTCCCCTCCAAAAATCCCCTATCCCCACCCTGCCTCCCCCTGCTCCCTAACCCACCCACACCTGATTCCTGGCCCTGTTATTTCCCTATACTGGGGCATAGAACCTTCACAGGACCAAGGGCCTCTCCTCCCATTCATGACCAACTAGATCATCCTCTGCTACATATACAGCTGGAGCCATGAGTCCCACCATGTGTACTCTTTGGTTGGTGGTTTAGTCCCAGGGAGCTCTGGAGGTACTGGTTAGTGCATATTGTTGTTCCTCCTATGGGGCCTCAGACCCCTTCAGCTCCTTAGGTCCTTTCTCTAGCTCCTTCATTGGGAACCCTGTGCTCTATCCAATGGATGGCAGTGAGAATCCACTTCTGTATTTATCAGGCACTGGCAGAGCCTCTCAGAAGACAGCTATATCAGGCTTCTGTCAATAAGCTCTTGTTCGCATCCACAATAGTGTCTTGTTTGGGTGGTTGTGGAACTTCTGTTATATATGTCCCAGTATAGGGGAATGCCAGGGACAGGGAGCAGAAGTAGGTGGGTGGGTGAGCAGGGGGAGGGAAGGGGATAGGAGGTTTTCAGAGGGTAAACCAGGAAAGCGGATAACATTTTAAATATAAATAAAGAAAATAATCTAAAGAAAGAGAGAGAGAGAAAGAAAGAGAGAGAGAGAGAGAGAGAGAGAAAGAAAGAAAATAGAAAGAAAGAAAGAAAGAAAGAAAGAAAGAAAGAAAGAAAGAAAGAAAGAAAGAAAGAAAGAGGAACAAAATACCCATGGGGTCTCATTTTCAAGGCTGCTCTTGAGTATAGACAAATGGGATGGGAACACGGAATCTCAGCCAAGGTGCCATGTGAAAATTCAGCTAGTTTGTCCCATGAATGAAATGACCCGTGAATGACTTAGGATAGTTTAAGTTTTAAAAAAGAAAATGTAGATATTGCCAACCTTTGTTTTCTTTGTTTTGTACAAATATCATTTTTGGATGTCCTTGCTGAAGTACTTCTACTTTCTTGCTTGCTTGCTTGCTTTTGTTATAGATCTTTGTCTCTGACCTTGGGAATTTTATGTTAATTATCTAGAAGTATAAATGCTAGATAATCTTCAGGTTATTTTTCTTACTTAGCAAAAACACTATTATTTCTCACATTGAAATATGTAATTAATGTTTATTGTAAGCTGCATTTTTTTTCGAATTTAAAACTTATGATGGAATACATGAATACTGCTGACTACTAGATAGGTTTTTATGAGTTTTAATATTGCTGGTTTTGGAATGTATGATGAAATTCATATTAAGGCAGCACTGTGTCATAGTTTAATTTTCACTGTTAAAATTTTCCCGAGGGGTATATACTGTAAGATAGCAGCTTCTGCAATTAAGATATTCTATGAGGTACATTAAGATAGTCCTATTCAGAACCATTCAGGACAGTTAAGTTACTATGAGCTGATCCCAGCTTTGTGATGGGGTTGGGGGCAGACATAATATTTTACTTCTGCAGGTCTCTGACTCAAACTCAGGAATTATTAGACCAAGAGTTTTGCATGCCAGAGCTCGTGAAGGAGCCAATTTGGGTCCCAGGTCGCTCAGTGACCAGTCTGAGCAGGTCAGCTTGCAGACTGCAAAGTGTGAGTGAGCAGACTGCTAAACAACACAGCTTCTGGGACAGACCCAGCTTCAGGCTCTAGACATCAGGGCACCCTCCCGCCTGAGGAGAGGTGTCCGCCCAGGCAGGCTTTCCCTGCCAGAACTTGTGAGGGAGCCATCTTGGGTCCCAGGTCGCTCAGAGACCAGTCTGCGCAAGTGAGTGTGGACTAAAGAAGCAACACAACTTCTGGGACAAGCAGAAGCAACACAGCTTCTGGGATAGAACCAGTTTCAGGGTCCAGACATCTGGGCACCTTCCCTGCCTGATGAGAGGTGTCTGCCCAGGAAGGCTTTGCCTGCTGGAGCTTGAAGGGAGCCAACTTGGGTCCTGGGTCCCTCAGAGACTAGTCTGTGCAGGCCACTGAGGCAACATATCTTCTGGGACAGGCCCTATCTCAGGCCTTCATCTTTAGCCAAGAGGCAGGTCTGAACACCAGACCTTGGTGTACCTTCCCTGCAAGAGGACAGCTTGCCTGCAGAGACTATTCTGACCACTGAGACTCAGGAGAGAGCTGGACTCCCAGGACTGCTGACAGAAGCCAACAGAATCATAGGAGGAACAAGATCCAACAAGAGAAACTATAACAACTAACTCCAGAGATTACCAGATGGTAAAAGGCAAATGTAAGAATCTTAATAACAGAAACCAAGACCACTCACCTTCATCAAAACACAGCACCCCCACCTCAGCCAGTCCTGGATACCCCAACACATCCTAAAAGCAAGACTCAGATTTAAAATCATATCTCATGATGCTGGTAGAGGACATGAAGACGGACTTTAAAAAACTCACTTAAAGAAACACAGGAGAACACAACCAAACAGGTGGTGGAATTGAATAAAACCATCCAAGAACTAAAGAGGGAAGTAGAAACAATGAAGAATATCCAAAGTGAGACAACTCTCCAAACAGAACAGCAATGGCTTGTGGTATAAGATCAAGAATTCACAAATAGGACCTTATAAAATTGTAAAGCTTCTGTAAGGCAAAAGACACTGTCAAGAAGACAAAAAGGCCACCAACAGATTGGGAAAGAATTTTTATCAATCCTAAATCAGATAGGGGACTGCTATCCAATACATACAAAGAGCTCAAGAAGCTGGACTCTTTCTGGATAATAACCCCATTAAAAAACTGGGGTAAAGAGCTAAACAAAGAATTCTCAAGTGAGGAGTACCAAATGGCTGAGAAGCACCTGAAAAAATGTTCAAAATCCTTAATCATCAGGGAAATGCAAATCAAAATAACCTTGAGATTCCACCTCACTCCATTTAGAATGGCTAAGATCAAATATTCAGATGACAGCAGATGTTGGCAAGGATGTGGAGAAAGAGGAAAACTCCTCCATTGTTGGTGGGATTGCAAGTTGGTACAAACACTCTGGAAATCAGACTGGAGGTTCCTCAGAAAATTGGACATATTACTACCTGAAGATCCAGAAATACCTCTCCTGGGCATATACACAGAAGATGTTCCAACTGGTAGTAAGAACACATGCTCCACTATGTTCATTGCAGCCTTATTTATAATAGCCAGAAGCTAGAAAGAACCCAGATGTCCCTCAACAGAGGAATGGATACAGAAAATGTGGTACATTATAAAAATGGAGTACTACTCAGCTATTAAAAACAATGAATTTATGAAATTCTTGGGGAAATGTATGTCTCTGGAGGATATCATCCTTAGTGAGGTAACCCAAACCCAAAAGAAGTCACTTGATATGCACTCAACTGATAAGTGGATATTAGCCCAGAAACTTAGAATACCCAAGATACAATTAGTAAAACACAAGAAAATCAAGATGAACGAAGAACAGTGTGTGGATACTTCATTCCTCATTAGAATAGAGAGCAAAACTCCCATGAAATGAATTACAGAGACAAAGTTTGGAGCTAAGATGAAAGGATGGACTGTCCAGAGACTACCCCACCTGGGGAATCATCCCATAATCAGCCACCAAACCCAGACACTATTGCATATGCCAGCAAGATTTTGCTGAACGGACCCTGATATATTTGTCTCTTTTGAGGCTATACCAGTGCCAGGCAAATACAGAAGTGGATGCTCAGAGTCATCTATATGATGGAATACAGGGCTACCAATGGAAAATCTACCCCAGGAGCTGAAGGGGCCTGCGACCGTATAAGAGGAATAACAATATGAACTAACCAGAACCCCCAGAGCTCGTGTCTCTAGCTGCATATGTTTCAGAAGATGGCCTAGTTGGCCATCATTGGGAAGAGAGGCCCCTTGGTCATGCAAACTTTATATGCCCCAGTACAGGGGAACACCAGGGTCAAGATGTGGGAGTGGGTGGATAGGGGAGCAGGGCAGGGGGAGGGTATAGGGAACTTTTGGGATAGCATTTGAAACGTAAATAAAGAAAATATCTAATAAAAAAAGAAAGTAACAACTGATTTTGAAATAGAAATTGAATTGTGACCCCACATTTGATTGAGTTAATTATGTAGTGTTGTAATCTTAAATAACTGTCCACTTATTTGTGACATCTGCATAATCAAATTTTCTAAGATGAACTTTTTTTTTCATTTGCTCCTTTAGTAATCTATTCTTGTGCCTTAATTTTTGCATGCCCGCCCAGAGCTGAGGAAAGTTACTGGGAGGTGCCTGGAATTCTAAAGCAGTATGACGGTGTGCCTGGTGTCTCACAGCTTTTTGCTTTGGCTAATTTGTTCACTCACTTATTTATATAATTATGTGATGATAATAGCCTGAAAACACATTTTACACTATGGGATCGAAAACTACTATCATCGCTGAGCCCTTGAAAAGTAATTGTAGGAATAAATTGTAGCTAATGCATAACTATTAGCCCTTAAAAGGAAAAACGACATGGAGCCAGAATTAGGACCAAATTAGTGATAAGTGGTAGTTATAAAAATGATGCCTGGAACACCAATCAGTTGGGAATAACGCAAAGACCTGGAGAACTGTGCTGGAGGTGGTCCATGACACTGACATCTTTCTCAATACACACGTGGGCTTGGGAAAAGATCAAAAGGCCCCATGAAAAGCTAGAAGGGGAACCCACACACAAAGTTAATGTCAGCCATCAGAATCGTACCTCTCAGAATAAGGAAACAAAGGAAGAGCTGGGTGGGTTCTTCACTCTGCCTGATTCCCTCTGTGATACTAATTTTAATGGACAGTTTTTCAGTCTTTGTCTCTTATGCCACCCCTCCTTGGAGGACTCTCTATGCCAGGAGGGTTCTTCTTACTCTCCCCAGTTTATTCTTTTCTACCTGACTCTCTCTATTTTTGGGCTTTTCTTGTGCTCACTCTCCATTCTGCCTTGGTGAATCCTGTCATTTCTTGTCTTCAGTTTTCACTAGTGTATGAACTGACAAAAGGCAGATTTCTATTTTTAGGTAGCCCCTTTCCTTCCCCAAGTTCCAAATCTATTTATCAAACTGGTCACTTGTGTGTCTAGGTTCATTTTACTTCACTCAAACCGAACTCAACATCTTCTTCAGCTGATAAAACAACTTCAGCAAAGTGGCTACATATAAAATTAACACTAACATCAGCAGCCTTCCTTTACTCAAAGGATAGACAGTCTGAAAAAGAAATTAAGAAAATGAGACACTTTACAATAGTCACAAATAATATAAAATATCTTGGTGTGACTATACCAAGCAAGTGAAAGATCTTTATGACAAGAACTTCAAGTCTCTGAAGAAAGAAATTGAAGAAGATCTCAGAAGATGGAAAGATCTCCCATGCTCATGGATTGGCAGGATGAACACAGTAAAAATGGTTATCTTACCAAAAGCAATCTACAGATTCAATGTAATCCCCATCAAAACTCAATTCTTCACAGATATAGAAAGAACAATTTTCAAATTCATTTGTAACAACAAAAACCCCAGGATAGTAAAAACTGTTCTCTACAATAAGAGAACTTCTGGGTGAATCACCATCCCTGACTTCAAGCTGTACTACAGAGCAATAGTGATAAAAATCGCATGGTATTGTTACAGAGACAGGCATGTTGATCAATGGAATAGAACTGAAAACCCTAAAATGAACCCACACACCTAAACTCACTTGATCTTTGACAAAGAAGCTAAAAACATACAAGGGAAAAAAGATAACATATTCATCAAATGGTGCTCGGTTAAGTGGAGGTCCACAAGTAGACAAATTCAAATTGACCTATTCTTATCACCTTGTACAAATCTCGAGTCCAAGTGGATCAAAGACCTCCACATAAAACCAGATATACTGAATCTATTAGAATAGAAATTGGGAAAGAGCCTCAAACACATCGGCACAGGAGAAAATTTCCTGAACAGAAAACCAATGGCCCAGGCTCTAAGATCCACTATAGGCAAATAGGGTCTCATAAAATTGAAAAGCTTCTGTAAGGAAAAGATCACTCTCATCAGGATAAACAGCAATCTATAGATTGGCAAAGATCTTTACCAATCCTACATCCAATAGAAGTCTAATATTCTACATATACATAAACTGAAGAAGTTTGTCACCAGAGAACCAAATAAACATTAAAAATGGGGTGCAGAGCTAAACAGAGAATTCTCAACTGAGTAATGTCAAATGGCCAAGAAGCACCTAAAGAAATGTTCAACAGCCTTTGTCATCAGGGAAATGCAAATCAAAACGACTCAGATTCCACCTCCCACCAGTCAAAATGGCTAAGATAAAAAACTCAGGTGACAGCAGATGCTGGCAAGGATGTGGAGAAAGAGGAACACTCTTCTATTGCTGATGGGATTGCAAGCTGGTACAACCACTCTGGAAATAAGTTTGGTGGTTCCTCAGAATTTTGGATATAGTACTACCTGAGGACACAGCTATACCACTCCTGGGCATATACCCAGAAGATACTCTATCAAATATCAAGGACACATGCTCTACTATATTCATAGCAACCTTATTTATAATAGCCAGAAGCTAGAAACAACACAGATATCCCTCAATGGAAGAATGGATACAAAAATATGTGCTATATATACATAATGGAGTACTATTCACCTATTAAAAACTTCACGAATTTTGAAGGCAAATGGATGGAAGTAGAAAGCATCATCCTGAGTGAGGTAACCTAGACCCCAAAGAACACACATGTTATGTACTCAATGATAAGTGTACACTAGGCTAAAGACTTGGAATACCGAGGATACAACTTACAGACATATGAAGCTCAAGAAGAAGAAAGACCAAAGTATGGATGCTTCAATCTTACTTACAAGGGGGAACAAAATAATCAGGGGAGATAAAGGGTGGGAGGGACTTGGGAGGTAGAGAGGGGGGGAGAGGAAAAAAGGCGGTCAAGATCAGGTGTGGGAGGAGACTGAGGAGATATACAGAGGGTCAGAAAATTGAACAGATATGTGTAGCAATGGTTATGCAGAACTGGGAGTATCCAACAGAAACTCCCAAGTGCCAGGAAAGCAAGAGGCTCCCAGGACCCAAGGGGATGGCATTAGCTGAAGTACCCAACAAAAGGGAGAGGGAAACTGTAGAGACCATCTCCATATATTAGGCATTGCCCCTAGTTGAGGGATGGGGCCACCCACCCTTCTCAAAAATTTAGCCCAGAATTGCTCCTGACTAGAAGAAATACAGGAACAAAGAGTTGAGCAGAGACTGAAGGAAAGGCCATCTAGAGACTTCCCCACCTAACCCAGACACTATTGCTGATACTAAGAAGTGCTTGCTGACAGTGGATAGAAAGGAGAAAGAGGAAGAGGAAGAGGAAGAAGAAGAAGAAGAAGAAGAAGAAGAAGAAGAAGAAGAAGAAGAAGAAGAAGAAGAAGAAGAAGAAGAAGAAAGAGGAAGAGGAGGAACCAGATGATGAGGAGGAAAAGCTTCTGTGTAGTTCCTAGAACTGAGGTTCCACTGAACTGTTACTATAAGGTGGCGTATTCAGTAATGGAGTTTTGCAAGCAGCTCTATGGCTAAGGGATAGAGAGATTTCAGCCAAAAGTAGAAAATCCCAAAGTGTCAGACAGAGATGGTATGCTTAAACTAGTGAATATTACCTGAAAAATAGATTAAGAGAAAAAAATGAAGTCACGTTCTTTGAGTAAGAACTCACTAAAGTGGGCACAGAGAGATATATTGCATGCCAGTAGCTCTATAACCAGATGCATCATAGAAAGGGCTTCTGAGATGTGTGTGTGTGCATTATCTCATTAAGGAGCTAATTATTCTGCCCATCTCCTTAATATGTCTTCAGTTGAATCAGATTTCCTGTAGGGTGATCTCCTGACCAGGTGATTAACAGGCCAGGAATTAGATTAACTCTTAAGAGGGTTAGGGAACAGAACAATAAGTAATATTCTAATCTTTGAAGCAGATAAGAATGTAATGTTTGCACCCATAACTAAAGGTAAAATTAAGATTCCATTCTGTTGACCAGAAGAAATTCACTTTTGTTTAATGAGTTCTTATAGCTCCATCTATTCGTGTGCTATTTAAAACTCTAAAGAGGACAGTTATGTTTCCCTCCCTAATGTTACCTGAAAAGTACTTGAGTTGGTGCCCAAAGCTGGCTTTAGGGAGGGGGTCTTCCTCACTGGTCTTTAAGGTTAATAATCCATTTGAACCTGTCAAATGAAATCAGCATTAACCAACACAGTATATTTTGATTTATCAGCATATTTTCAAAACACAGCATATGACTTGGCATAAAATATGAGCTCAATACATACAAGTTAAGTAAATGAATGAACAAAACAACTTATTTTTTGTTTTTAAATTTGAGATTTGTTTTAGATTTTTAAGAATTAAGACTGCATCCTTCGTGTACACCATTATACTCTTATACTTAGCTCAATGCAGAGAGAACCTGGTCCAGGAATAGGCACTAGCCTTCCCTCAGGGACTGGAGAAAATTTGTATGACTCTGCTATTGAATACCAAGCTGTAAGCTTATACTCTTTATTCTCAGCAGATGAATCTGCAGCTTTCAAGGCAGGTCTGTCCTGAGAAGACCCCTGAACTAATCATTCTAGAGAATATTTTTCTTATAGGAGCACCCAAATCCGAAGTACTGAGGCAGAACTGCTACTTTACCAGGGTCTTCAGAATAGACAACATCAGTAGCCTCCACCCAGCCGACAGAGGTAATGTGGGAGAGCAAAACTGAAAAGAGGAAGTGGATACAAAGTCCTACCCCTAACCAATAAGCTATTTGCTGTTGATGCTTAATGACAAAGGGAAAGTCACTTTTCTCCAGTGGAGTATATAAACCATACCTCAGGAAGGTTGCAAGCACAGTAGTTTCACAATGAAAAACTGACTCCATGGTGTGTGTGTGTGTGTGTGTGTGTGTGTGTGTGTGTGTGTGTGTGTGTGTGTGTGTGGTGTGTGTGTGTCTCTGTGTGTGTTGCCTGTGTGTTGTATCTGTGTGTTGTCTCTGTGTGTGAGTTGTCTATGTGTCTGTGCGTGTCTGTGTGTTGTGCGTGTATGTGTGTGTCTGTGTGTGTGTGTGTGTGTGCGTGTGTGTGTGTGCCTCTGTGTGTTGTCTGTGTGCTTTTTAGATTTTTCATTTTTTTGTCTCATTAGTTCTTGTTTGTTTTGATTTTCAGTTTTGGAGATTTTTGACGGGAAGCCATGAAGTTGGGTGAATAGGAAGGTAAGGATGATATAGAAAGAATTTCAGGAGGGAAAAATATGAGCAAAACATGTGTGAAAATATTAATTAAAAATATGATAGCAAAGGGGAAAGGCTATAAGGGAACACGTAAAGGATGGCTTTTAGGAGCCACAGAAGGGGGAAAGAAGAAAAGATAACTATGTCAGGGGATAAAGTTCGAGAAAATTGGAAAGGTAATTTTTTCTCATCATCATTCTTTTCATAAGTTCTTTGTAAACTTAAAGCAGAGTATGTATGCCATTATGAATGAGGAAAAAGCATAAGGGAACACTGAAAACAAAGAATAATCTTAGTGTTGCAAAGGGAACACAAGAGCAAAGCCAAAGTACCTCAACAAGGTCATTCTTACAAGAAAAAGATCAAAGCAGTCTAGCAGGCATACTTGGCCAGGATGGCTTCTGTCTTTTCTCTCTACCTTAGGGGGTAACTGTCTCACATCTGGGTGGTGGGAGCTTGACTTCACAACCTGATGAGATTTGCTAATCAGAGCAGAGGGGTACCAGGAGCTATGAGTTCTTGCAGTGTTCACCACCTTTGATGGAAAAAAAAAACCCTCTTGTGTCTCATAAGAATTAGGCATTTCCCCCAGAGCCATATATTTTGTAAAGTAGTAGAATTATCTTGAGCCACAGTGGAGAAATTCATTCTCAAGCTATTATGTGACTTACAACCAAGAAGCCTTGGTATTTTCTTATGGAAATTAAGGAGGCTGGATAAAAAAAAAAAAATCCATTAAGGGTTCATTTTCATTTTTCTTCTTTTACTTGTTTTTTATTGGATGTTTTCTTTATTTACATTTCAAATGTTAACCCCTATCCCAGTTCCTCCCCTCAGAAGCCCCCATCCCCTCCCCCTGCTTCTATGAGGGTGTTCCCCCACCCATCCACTCCCACCTCCCTAGCCTGGCATTCACGTACACTGGGGTATTGAGCCTTCACAGAACCAAGGGCCTCTCCTCCCACTGATGCCCAACAAGGCCATCCTCTGCATATGTAGCATTTTCGTTTTTCATCCGGCAGTGACAACTTGTTTTTTATCAGAGAAGGATCTGAGGTCTCTTTTTAGAGTTTGGCTGTTGGCTCTGTACTGTCAGCCTTTATCAGGATATCAACTTCAGTGTCTTCCAGGAAACCTGTATGACAAGAGGCCTGGTACCTGCTACTGCAGATCCTCACACTCAGCACTTGTCTAGATTCCATTCCCCCAAGCTGCATAAAGTACCCATATTGTCTTTTCAGGACTTCTATGCCTCCTTTTTGGGGATGCAAGGAAAATGATTAGAGCCCAAAGGTGCTGATTTCTGACAGTTGGATACCTAGTTTCACAAGTAATAGCTGTCCTATATTGGGCATAGCCTCTGTAGTGAATGTGCTTCTGTTACCTAAGCTGCTCCTTATCACAGCCCGATAAAAATGGACCCAATTATTCCTGTTTTCCATATGAACAAACTAAACACCAAAGACCCCACTTGTAGAAAGTGGTCATAAGGGAATTCCAACACCAATTCTTTTCCTCCTGTACTGATTTCTTGCTTGTTAATATTTATGTTGCATTTGATAAATGGCAGCCTCTGTGAGGCTCATCTAAGAAAGGAAAATGACTAAAAGCCTTACTTCATACTGTTGCTATGAGACTTCCAAAGCATAATGTACATAGATAACATGCTGTATGTGTTCCATGCATTGCAGTAATGCCTGGAGTAGTTGTGGTCTCAGTTATATTCTTATAACTGTAAGCTGCTCAATTGAGCTCTTGCAACCAGAAATCTAAAGGAGAAAAGCAAAGGCTCCTTCTGGCAGACAAACATGGTGACATTTTGTCTCCTAATAGTCAGCAACTCCCTTTCTTTCCCTTCTTCTCCTGGGGGAACTGGCATCAGCTTGTGTCACAACTCTCCCCAGGTGACAATAATGATGAGGTGATCTACATAATATAAAAGTAAAATTCTTGCAGTTAGCCAGTCAATGCCTTTAAATAAAACTGAAATGAAATTAAATGAAAGAAGATATCTTTTCAATTGTTTAAATCACTGCCCCCTGCACCTGTGGAAGAGACTTTGAGCACTCACATGTTGAAATCTAATATGCAAGCTCTAATCGCTTAGAACTGATTACTTTAATGAATTTTAAAGGTAGGGCTTTAATTAAAACAGGTCTCTATGGACAGAAAGCGTGCTATTTTGTGAGCTCTGTAAATATTGTCTTTTAAACTAATAAGTTCAGTTACCAGAAATACTACTGTGTATAAACAGTTGGCTTTTCCCCCTGTGCTGGCATCTGGTTTTCAAAATAATACTGACTTAAATTTCCAAGACATTTTTCCCCTCTGGAACACAAAGAATTATCGAGGTATGATCTCATCCTGTCTGCAGACATCACCCTGTATACGGTTGGACTGAGGGAGCCAGTGTCACTATGGCGGCATCTCCAGATCTTCCTGATTCACTTTAAAGCTTCCATTATATCCCATTTCATCCTCTACAAAACTGACAAGTTTGAGGCCAGCCAGAGACACATCACAATTTCTTCCTCCTTACCAAACCCATATCACTTTCACCTCTTCAGAATAGGTGACACATGTCATTATAGTGATACTTGTGATGCAATAGTCTGGGCTAAGAATCAAAATATATTATTTCATTTAAACTTCAAATTACATTTAGGAAGCAGGCTCTAATATTCTCAAAGGATCTTGTTCAAGTTTAGTTTCTGTTGCTGTGATAAACATTATGGCTCAAAGTTGAAGAAGCAAGGGTTTATCTAGCCTATGCTTTCAGATTACAGTCAATCATTAAGGAAAGACAGAGCAGAAACCCATGCAGAAACATAGGCAGAAACTGTGGACAAGCATTGTTTTCTGTCTTTCCCTCTACCTTCTACACAGTAAGCTTTCTTATACTGCCCAGTTAGCCCATTCTAGAGATGGTAATATCCACCATGGACTATACCCTTCTGCATCAATTAGCAATTGAGAAAATGTCCCACAACCATACATATTGGTTAGTACAATTGAGACAGTCACCTCAGAAAACTCCATGCACTTCCCCGAGAATGCACTTCCCAGAGGCTGAAACTAAGTAGGAGACTCATCTCCTAATCAACTTGACACACAAACATACTTTAAGCCAGAACATTTCCTTACGTTTTTGTCCAGAAGATCTTACATTAATATTATAATATAAAATATAGTAGATCTTTAAAATCCAACAGTGTTTTTTTTTTTTAATTCAATGCTTCAAAAGTTCAGTGTCTTTTTTAGAAGTATCCAAAGTCTTTTACCTGCAGGCTTCTGTAAAATAAAAAGCAAGCTAAATGCTTTCTTATTCCAAGAGAGTAGGACCAGACTACAATTACTGTAAGATCAAAGCAAAAACCCTAAATCAGGAGTGTAACCATTTTGTCTTTCTAAGCCCACCCCAGCTCATGAAGACTTATTTTTATTTACAATGCTTATAGCCTTAAGCTAGGCTTGCTTCCCAACTAGTTCTTAATTTATACCAACCCATTTATACTACTTACATTCTGCCACATAGCTGGTTACCTCTCCTCAGTTTCATATGTTCGATTCCACCAGGTCTTGGTGGTGAATCTCCTCATACCTGACTCTCCCAGAGTTAGTTAGTCTCTCTCTCTCTCTCTCTCTCTCTCTCTCTCTCTCTCTCTCTCTCTCTGCCAGTTCTCTCCTGCTTTGCTATTGGCCATTCAAATTTTACTGACAGGTGAATGCTTTTATATACTGCACATGAGATTTTGTTCCTACACAGGAGTGTTAATCAAATCATGTCGTTCAATAGCCAGTATCTAGATATTGCTCTTGGTCTTCTGGCTCCAGAAAGGCTTGGATATTTTCATGTCCTTCTGTCTGCAACCCTCAGAACATTGGCATGTTTTGTAGGCTTAGGCCAACTCCACTCCACACCTGCCACTGTCCTTCATAGTCATCGCTGCAACTGAGGCTGTACCTTAACTAATGCCTCCTCCTAGAGTCACTTCAGGAACTACTATACCAAGTCAGGCCTTAGCCACTATCCATTCTTGGAGCCTACATGGCACCAAAGCCAGTACTACACTGAAGGACTTTTACAACTTGCTAAGTTATGTTGCCAGCTGGTGATACAGCCTTAGCCCCCTTAGGCAACAGCTTTTCTTACCGTGAGGAAACTCATTCCTTTTCACAGATTTCACAGCAACGATGCTGATCTCTCATTTATCATAGCTAAATTTTCAGCCCCTGATGACCATTATCCTTTGCTCCACGGAAGCAACTGTTTTATTTCACACACACACACAACACACACACACACACACACACACACACACACACACACACACACACACACACACACTGTCTTAGTCAGGGTTTCTATTCTTGCACAAACATCATGACCAAGAAGCACTTGGGGAGGAAAGGGTTTATTCAGCTTACATTTCCACATTGCTGTTCATCACTGAAAGAAGAAAGGACTGGAACTCAAGCAGCTTAGAAAGCAGGAGCTGATGCAGAAGCCATGGAGGGACGTACTTTACTTACTGGCTTGCTTCCCCTGGCTTGCTCAGCTTGCTTTCTTATAGAACCCAAGACTACCAGCCCAGAGATGGTACCACCCACAAGGGGCCCTTCCCCCCGCCCCCATCACTAATTGAGAAAATGCCTTATAGCTGGATCTCTTGGAGGCATTTCCCCAACTGAAGCTCCTTTTTTTGTGACAACTCCAGCCTGTGTCAAGTTGACACAAAACCAGCCAGTACAGATACACACCTGATAACATTTTCATTTCTTTTGGAAACATCATGCACAGCAGAACCCCTACTGTATGCATTCCTCACTGCATTCTTATATCCCAAGTTCCTACAGAATGGCCCATTAAACTCTGAATACTCATCATCTTTTCCTGCTCAAATTTCCAAATCGTCCCCAAAACAAGATCAGGTCCACCAGAGTAACAACCTCCCTCTTGGTCCAATTTCTGTGCTAGTTCGCTTTCTGTTGCTGTGACAAGCAGGACAGTCAAAAGCGACTTGGAGAGGAAATGCTTTAATATTTCACAGCTCACCATTAAGAAAGTTGAGGTGTGAATTCAACCAGGAGCAGAGGCAGAGACCATGGAGGAAAGCTGCTTATTTATTTGGACATTAGATTTTGCTCAGCTTTCTGTATACTACCTAGCCTTTCCAGCCTCCAGATAGGATCCGTAAGATGGGTCTTCCTACATCAATTAGTAATCAAGAAATATTCCTTAGACATTCCCACAGGCCTTTGTGATTGAGGCATTCCCTACATTGAGACTACCTCAGATAACTCTGAGCTGTGTGAAGTTGATAGCTGAAGCTAACTGGGAAAGGTCATCTTTAGGATAACAGTCAAATCCCTTTGATTCTCTTTCGGTCCCTTTTAACTTTCTGACTTCATTAGTTTTGTCTCCACTTCCCTTGGTTGAACTGGAAAGATGAGCAGGGGCTCAAGGAGCAGGACCTCCACTGCAAATTGATTTAATAATATATTTAAAGAGAGACTCTCTGTTGGGGATCTATTATATTCCAAACATCCTAGTTTAATTTCTGTTGCTATGATAAAATACCCTGACCAAAACTAAGGGGAGAAAGGGCTTAGGGAAGTTAAGCAGAAGAAACTTAGGTCATAACACATCCACAATCAAAAGAGAAATAAATACATGAATACTTCATATTTAGTTTACTTTCTCTACTCTTATATATAGTCTAGGACTCAAATTCAGGTAATGATGCCACCCAAACTGGGTTGGATCTTTCCACATCAATTGAGGCAACCAAGACAATCCCCAGGGACATGTCCATGGGCTAGCTTGACCAGATAATCCTTCATTTAAACACTCTCCCCAGGTGACTTTAGATTGTGGCAAGTTGAAAATTAAAACTAACACATCAAGTTTTATGCCAGTTACTTTTATACAGTTTACACATTCCAGTAATTCTGTGAGAAAGGTGTCATTATTATACTGATATATCGACGAGAAAACCCACACTTAAAAAAAAAATGGGATTGTTTTTTCAAGGCCTCAAACTAGGCAACTGGCAACACTAAACTTTTTATCTCCAAATTCTGGTTTGTTTCCTTTAAACACAACCTCCTAAAGCCTAGAAGTCTGTTTTAGGACACATGAGCACTGATGCAACTTCTTCTCATCCTATTTTGTTCAACCTCTAAGCAGCAGCAGCAGCAGCAGCAGCAGCAGGAGGAGTGGCAGCAGCAGTTTTCCAGGCTGGGAGGCAGTGTGCATGACATGGATCACCTGTCAGTCACGTCTAATTATGTGGCTCAGCTACTGAATGCTTTACTGCCAGAAAGCTGCTCCTTTCTGTCAGTATAAAGCTCTGTCTTCTTTCAAATAACCTCCAATTTAGTACTCCAAATCTTCACTCTAGGTTATTTAGAGGAGGTATTAGTCATGCTGTGGTCAGTTTCAGGATCCCCTCTTGCTCACATTTCTTACAGTGACTTGGTGATTTCTCTTCCTCAATAAAGATCAAAGAATGGAGACCTTTGACCTTGGAGGGTATGGAAGACAATCCTAGTACTCACCAGATTTCCTGTTCTACTTTTCTAAAGCATACCTTAACTACAATTTTACGATTCCTGTATACGTTATGGCTGTGTAATCATACCATAAAAAATAGGCATGAATATTCATGTGCACTATGACCATATCAGACCATCATATGCTCATGTGAGCCCCTGTTCAAGGTCCTCTATATGGATGTAGAAAACACTGAGAAAACACTGAGAAATTAGTGAAAGCTTGGTCCTGGATCACAATGTGAGAGACACCAAACAATGAAGACTTGTACTGGATTGTGTTACAAGTTAGAAATAACTTTTTCCTATGAGAAACAATAAGCAGATTCAGCATGTTGTAGTTGATTCATAGAAGGTAGTTTTATTTAATTAATTCCTGCACCCAAGTTTCAGGGAACATTGCAGAAGAAGAGAAAGAAAGATTGTAAGAGCCAGAGGAGCAGGAAAACTACTTTGAGAATATATCCTGCAGAAATAGCATGGATGTTACAGCATAATACTTCAATAATAACCCTGTCTAAAGAAAACCCAACCAATGACAATGTCAATACGCATAGTCATGAGGAAGGGAAAGATTCCACAGTAGGGGTCCCTACCCTAGACAACCAGGAATTACTGCTGAGAGAGAAAATTAGACTTTCCAAGAGATAAGCCCCTAATCCGTTATGCCATACAAAGGGCCAGCCCTGAAATCATGTATATAAAACAAGAAAAATGAATGCAGCAGAGTGTATTTATATATTTATCCATATATATATATATATATATATATATATATATATATATATATATATACATACACATATATAAAACAATAATAAATAAAAAGAGGCCATAAATTTGAGAGGGAGTAGGGGAAATGGGAGAGTTGTAACAGGGAAAGTTTAGTGCTGATGATTGTAATTACATCCTAATTTAAAAAACTTTAAAGGTTCGTGGTAATGCAGATGATATTTGGGTTATAGAGAATAGATTTATTTAATTAATATAGAGGAAAATAATTTCTGGGTGCCCATAAAGTAAATGTCAAGGGAGGACATTGAAGAAGTAAATAAAATCAGTATCACTGATGAGACGAATGAGGTACAGGGTGGAAAGAGCAACTCATTCACTCTGTTTATATGCTTCCTCTCCTACTTGGAAAGCAAGCAACAGAAAGTTACAAAGTGAGATCCTTTCCTCTCCATGGATAGCTGAAAAAAGTAGCATATGCTAAGAATACTGCCATTTATGCACATACAAGGGCCCTGATGAGTGGCAGTGTCACCCCACCCTCTGAGACATTTTTAAAGCACACTCTAATATGTCATTGCCACTACTGAAGAATGGAGAACAGTCATCCTTCTGTATCACCAGTCTTCTTGAGGCTATCTTAAGATCAACCTGTCCTTCTAAATGTCAGCATGAACGGTGACCTATGATGGTTACTTTAAGCAGAACTAACTCACTGGAGGAAAGGGAATGTGTGTAGTTTGTATGAGAAAACCAACAGAGATGGGACAGGTATGCGCAGTTTGTTTATTTATTTATTTATTTATTAATATTTGGATCAAGTGAAATTGAACTCAGCCAATTGTGGCATCATTCTCTATTAGGTCTGGAGGACATTTTGTTCAGAGTCTTCAACATGCAAGTGATATAGCTGTTCAACATTTTTTTTTCAACTTTTATTAGATATTTTCTTCATTTACATTTCAAGTGTTATCCAGAAAGTTCCCTATATCTTCCCCCCTCCCGGCCCTGCTCTCCTACCCACCCGCTCCCACCTTTTGGCCCCGGCGTTCCCCTGTATTGGGGCATATAAAGTCTGCATAACCAAGGGGCCTCTCTTCCCACTGATGGCCAACTAAGCTGTTCAACATTTTATAGTGTATTAGATCCAGAGTAAGAATTGTACCACAGCTGACTGTTCTTGGCCCTCTTAAAGCAAACTTGGGGTTTATTATAATCTCATAAAGATGAGAAGATATTTTAATGTAATACATCGTTTTCTGTACTGTGCTTAGAAAAATATTTTCCCCAAACTCAGGAAACCATGGAAATACAGCCAAGTGAGTAATCTTTTGTGTATATATTTATTTGAATATATCAGAATGTTGTCAATGAAGTGTTTCTTTCTGAAATATAAATTTGGAAGTTTGCCTGAAATCATGCCAATTTTCCCTCTGCTGTGTTAAGGAAGAAATATGTTCCTTAATGAGTGACTCATAGCTGTGTATCTGTTTATCATTATTCAGTCATTAAACATTTATAGAACGCTTATTAAGGGCACCATGCTAAACATTGCTTGGGGAATATTTGGTCAGAATAGTTTTTATTTTTCTTTTTGCAACTGACTCTGGAGCTCAGAGGACCTACCCCTGCATTCCACATTAGACCCTTGGACCATAGCAGTATTTGCCAGGATTTGCCATTCAGGCACCTCCTGCTCAGCACCATTTACTTTGATCAAGATCCATTTTTTTTTTAACTTTGTGGTTTCATTCCTCACTGTTGCTTAGTCTCGCCTGAATTAGTAACTTTATCATTTTATGTTGTTCAATATTAAACTTTTTAATAGGAACACTGCATATTTTTGTAGATGAGTAATGGTGGTGACGTATTGAATGCTTTGTATCTTATATTGACTCCAGATTTTACAATACATTACTGACCGGATTCTCCTCCTTCCAGACACCAGCCAGATCACTGCTGGCAGGAAAGTAAAGGCTGGCAGAAGTCTAGTTAACCCTTAGTGGTGTATATTACATGAAAGCAAAAGGTAAGATATTTGAGGGGCTGGATAGGCCAGTGAGAAATGTTAAGGAAATAGAGAAGATATGAGCAAAGTACGATAATGTACATGCATGGTAAACCCATTATGTTATATGGTGAACAAAAAATTTTCTGAAAAGAGGAATTATCATTTACTTAATCATAATTTAATATTAAGTTATTTCTACTTTTCTACTGCAACAATTGTTTATATATTCCTATTTATTTGTTTATTTATTTATATATCTCTTTCTTAGTATTTGTAAGGAATAGATTCCTAGAAACTTCATTTTACACCAAGGAAAATTATATATACATATACATAAATATATATACATACATATACATAAACACACACACACACANTATATATATATATACCTCCTCTTCCTCCTTATCCTCCTTCTTTTTTGAGACAGAGTTTCTCTGTGTAGCCCTAGCTTTCCTGGAACTCACTCTGTAGACCAGGTTGTAGACCAGGTCTACTTACAAAGATCCAAAGATCCTCTTGCCTCTGCCTCCCAAGTGCTGGATTAAAGGTATATACCACTCTCACTGGATTCACAATTATTCTTAATCCCTATGTTTGTGTGGCATTTTATCTGACTTCTCCACATAATAATTCTTCTTATACTGCTTCATTTTTAGCTGCATAAACTGCAGGTATTGCTCTACCTCTCAAGGCTTTAGGTCAACAAATAATACCTATTGTCAGGGCTGTGAGTACACTTTGTATTTTTTGACCACTATAAACAGTTGACTGTATAAACATTTGAGTCACCACTTAGGGTTAACTAGACTTCTGTCAGCCATTATTTTCCTGCCAACAGTAATCTGGCTGGTGTCTGGAAGTAGAAGAATCTGGTCAGTAATGGAGCCCTGGCTTATCTTGGCATCTTAATTTATTTCCAAGTGGGATCTCATTACTTGAAACAGAAATATGATTTAATAATTTAAAAAGTACATAGCTGTCTCCTTTATAACTGCTCATTAAGGTGGAGAAAATGCCTTTAGAATGGTTTACAAAATGACATAGAGATAAACAGGAGGCTAAGAGAAAAAGACTGAGAGACATAGACTATTCTAATAGAAAAGAGCAATAGAGCCTGTTTCTAATTCCACTTTGCTACTGGCTCTAAATGACATTGAGATGCTCTTTTGTCCAGCTGGGCCTCAGTGTCCCGGTGTACACAAAGAGGCAGCTACCTCTGTGATCTCTTTTAGCTTTAAGCATGCAGTGTTACAAATTAAAACATTGGGAATTTTAAATTAATCACTACCTATTTCTCCATGTAATAAATTTTATAGAGATGGCAGTGATTTGGATAGTCTAATAATTCATTTATTTCCAAAATTTTTATTAGATATTTTCTTTTTTTTTTTTTAAATTTTATTAGATATTTTCTTCATTTACATTTCAAGTGTTATCCAGAAAGTTCCCTGTATCCTCCCCCCTCCCGGCCCTGCTCCCCTACCCACCCGCTCCCACCCCTTATCCCCGGCGTTCCCCTGTATTGGGGCATATAAAGTCTGCCTAACCAAGGGGCCTCTCTTCCCACTGATGGCCAACTAGGCCACCCTCTTCTATATATGCAGCTAGAGACATGAGCTCAGGGGTACTAGTTAGTTCATGTTATTCTTCCACCTATAGGGTTGAAGACCCCTTCAGCTCCTTGGGTACTTTCTCTAGCTCCTTCTTCCTTGGGAATCCTGTGTTCCATCTAATAGCTGACCATGAGCTTCCACCTCCATGTTTGCCAGGCATTGGTATATTTTCCCCCAAGACAGCTATATCCGGGCCCTTTCAGCACCATCTTGCTGGCATATGCTATAGTGTCTATGTTTGGTAACTGATTGTGGGATGGATCCCTGGCAGCCGCAGTCGTTGGGTCCATCCTTTGGATTCAGCTTCACAAATGCTCTCTTTAACTCTTTCAATGTGTGCTTTGTTCATAATTCTAGGAAGGGGTGACGTGTCCACATTTTGATCTTCCTTCTTCTTGAGTATCATGTGTTTAGTAACTTGTATCTTGGGTAGTCTAGGTTTC
>LR753547.1:76730-112954 GCA_902729485.2 Mus minutoides | reverse complement strand
TTGTTTTCCTGTATTTCCTTCTTATAGTCCTCCATCATCATCATGACCAGTGATTTTATATCCATGTCCTGCTTTTCTGGTGTGCTGTTGTATCTAGGACTTGATGTGGTGGGTGAGTTTGGGTCTGGTGATGCCAAGTACCCTTGGATTCTGTTGCTTCTGTTCTTGCGCTTTCCTCCTGCCATCTCTGCCCAAGGAGGCCTGGCGTTGGTGCAGACCAGAAAGGACCCGCTGTTTTGCCCTGGGCCCTTATCAATCTCCTGGCTGATGTCTCAAGTTCCACAAGATTGGGCCAGAACAGAGGCTGTGTTCCCCTGCTCACCTCACTTCCAGAGATAGCTTGGGGAGTCCCGAAAGAGCCTAAGAGAGTGCACAGAGCCTGAGGCCCGGGCCCTGAGCTCCTGATGTGGTCTTAAAGTCCTGGAGTTGCTGGGCTCAGAGGAAAGATGGCGGGTGGCGAGTGCTCTGGCTGGGAGAGGCCCAGCCTCCGGTGGGGCGGAGTTCTCGGATTCTGCCCCTGGGGGCAACCTCTGACCCACTGCTCCCCACACCACCTCTGCACTGCACTCACGCATAACCCCGATGCGATCTTAAAGTCCTGGGGTGTCCCTAGCTGTGTCCGCTGGGCTCAGAGGAAAGATGGTGGGGTGGTGGGTGCTCTGGCTGGGAGAGGCCCAGCCTCCGGTGGGGCGGAGTTCTCGGATCCTGCCCCTGGGGGCAACCACTGACCTGCTGCTCCCAACACCACCACTGTACTGCACTCATGCCTAACCCCGATGTGATCTTAAAGTCCTGGGGTTTCCCTAGCTGTGTCCGCTGGGCTCAGAGGAAAGATGGCAGGGTGGCCTAGATATTTTCTTAATTTACATTTCAAATGCTATCCCAAAAGTTTCCTCTACCCTCCTCCATCCCTGCTCCCCTACACACCCACTCCCTCATCTTTGCCCTGGCATTCCCCTGTATTGGGGCATATAAAGTTTGTAATACCAAGGAGCCTCTCTTCCCAATGATGGCCAACTAGGCCATCTTCTGAAACATATGCAGCTAGAGACACGAGCTCTGGGGTTCTGGTTAGTTCATATTTTTGTTCCTCTTAAAGGGTTGCAGATCCCTTCAGCTCCTGTGGTACATTCTCTAACTTCTCCATTGGGAGCCCTGTGTTCCATCTTATAGATGACTGTGAGCATCCATCTCTGTATTTGCCAGACCCTGGCATAGCCTCATATGAGACAGTTATATCAGGATCCCTTCAGCAAACTCTTGCTGTCCTATGCAATAGTGTCTGAGTTTGGTGACTAATTATGGGATGGATCCCCAGGTGGGGTAGTCTCTGGATAGTCCATCCTTTTGTCTTAGCTCCAACCTTTGTCTCTATAACTCCTCTCAAGGGTATTTTGTTCCCTATTCTAAGGAGGAATGAAGTATCCACATGTTGAACTTCTTGATTTTCTTTTGTTTTGCAAATTGTATCTTGGGTATTCTAAGTTTCTGGACTAATATCCACTTATTAGTGAGTGCATATCAAGTGACTTCTTTTGGGATTGGGTTACCTCACTAAGAATGATATCTTTCAAATACATCCATTTGCCTAGAAATTTCATAAATTCATTGTTTTTAATAGCAGAGTAGTACTCCAGTGTGTAAATGTATCACATTTTCTGTCTATCCATTCCTCTGTTGAGGGACATCTGGGTTCTTTCTAGCTTCTGACTCTTATAAATAAGGCTGCTGTGAACATAGTGGAGCATGTGTTCTTATTATCAGTTGAAACATCTTCTGGGAATATGCTCAGGAGTGGTTTTCTGGATCATCAGGTCAATTTTTTGAGGAACTGTCAGGCTGACTTTCAGAGTGGTTGTACAACGTTGCAATCCCACCAGCAATGGAGAAGTGTTCCTCTTTCTCCATATCCTCACCAGCATCTGCTGAATTTTTTATCTTAGCCATTCTTACTGGTGTGAGGTGGAATCTCAATGTTGTCTTGATTTGCATTTCCCTGATGATTAAGGATGTTGAACATTTTTTCAGATGTTTCTCAGCCATTCGGAATTCCTCAGTTGAGAATTCTTTGTTTAGCTCTGTACCCCATTTTTAATGGGGTTATTTGTTTTTCTGGAGTCCAGCTTCTTGCTCTTTGTATATATTGGATATTAGTCCCCTATTAGATTTAGGATTGGTAAAAATCCTTTCCCAATCTGTTGGTGGCCTTTTTTGTCTTCTTGACAGTGTCTTTTGCCTTACAGAAGCTTTGCAATTTTATAAGGTCCCATTTGTCAATTCTTGATCTTATAGCACAATCCATTGCTGTTCTGTTTGGAGAGTTGTCTCACTTCAGGTTTTCTTTATTGTTTCTACTTTCCTTTTTAGGTCTTGGATAGTTTTATTCAATTCCACCACCTGTTTGGTTGTGTGCTCCTGTATTTCTTTAAGTGAGTGCTTAAAGTCCTTCTTCATGTCCTCTACCAGCATCATGAGATATGATTTTAAATCTGAGTCTTGCTTTTTGGGCATTTGGGGTATCCAGGACTGGCTGAAGTGGGAGTGCTGGGTTCTGATGATGATGTGTGGTCTTGGTTTCTGTTGGTAAGATTCTTATGTTTGCCTTTCACCATTTGGTAATCTCTGGAGTTAATTGTTATAGTTGTCTCTGGCTGGAGCCTGTTTCTCTTGTGATTCTATTAGCCTCTGTCAGCTGTCCTGGGAGTCCAGCTCTCTTCTGAGTCTCAGTAGTCAGATTACCCTCTTCAGGCAAGCTCTCCTCTTGCAGGGAAGGTGCACAGAGTTCTGGAGTTCAGACTTGCCTCCTGGTTGAAGATGAAAGCCTGAAAGAGGGCCTGTCCCAGAAAATGGGTTGCCTCTGCAGTCTGCACACTCACTTGCACAGACTGGACTCAGAGGGACCCAAGACACAAGGTGATTCCCTCACCTGCTTTGGAGGTCAGCGCCCTCCCAGGTGGTCACCCCTCCTCTGGTGGGGAAGGTACCCAGATGTCTGGAGCCTGAAACAGAGGTCTGTCCCAGAAGCTGTGTGACTTCTGCCTGTCAAAGAAGCTGTGTTTCTTCTGCAGTCCACTGTTCACCCTCTGCAGTCTGCGAGCTGATCTGTGCAGATTCCAGTTGTTTTCTTTCTTTCTTTCTTTCTTTCTTTCTTTCTTTCTTTCTTTCTTTCTTTCTTTCTTTCTTTCTTTCTTTCTTAGATATTTTCTTTATTTACATTTCAAATGCTATCCCGAAAGTTCCCTATACCTTCCCCCGACCTGATCCCCTATCTGCCCACTCCCACTTCTTGACCCTGGCATTCCCCTGTACTGAGTGAGGCTTATAAAGTTTGTGAGACCAAGTGGCCTCTCTTCCCAATGATGGCTGACTAGGTCATCTTCTGCTATATATGCATCTAGAGACACGAGCTCTGGGGGTACTGGTTAGTTCTTATAATGTTGTTCCATCTAAATGTTTGTGGACCCCTTCAGCTCCTTGGGTACTTTCTCTAGCTCCTCCATTGTGGGCCTTGTGTTCCATCCTATAGATGATTATGAGCATCCCTGTCTGTATTTGCCAGGCACTGGCATAGCCTCACTTGAGATAGTTATATCTGCCTCCCAGATGCTGTCTCAAGTCCTACGCAATTGGATTGGAACCGATTTTGTGCTCCACTCACCAGTGGACCCAAGATCGCTTGGAAAGTCCTCTAGGGATCGAGTGGTAGTGCACAGACCCTGCACCCAAGGTGACCCAGTGCTGGTGCTGACTGGAAGCGACCTGTGGCCCTGGTCTGGCCTTTGTCTGCCTCCTAGATGCTGTCTCACGTCCTACGTGATTGAATTGGAACAGATGCTGTGCTCCGCTCACCAGTGGTCCCAAGACCCTGTGGAGAGTCCTCTAGGGACTGTGGGGAAGTGCACAGATCCTGTGCCCAAGGTGACCCGGTGCTGGTGCTGACGGAAGGTTGGTAAAACTTTCTGATAAATCTCTCTCTCTCTCTCTCTCTCTCTCTCTCTCTCTCAAATATATCGCAAAGTTTCCAAGGTTAGATGCTATGAAGTCACATGGTTCTAGAGTCAAGACAGTATTTCTAAGACTCACTAGCAATCTGAAGACAAAAAAATGGCACATGGATTTTTGGAAGACCGTTTATTCTAATCTAAAGTACTTACGAATTGAGGGTAGTAACATACTTTAAGAAAACTGTTTGCAAAAGCTTAGAACAGAGTAGCCAGCAATGCTAGAGAGTCCAGTGATTTGAGATATTTCAACATGGATAGAAAAACCTGGCCAAATCTTATGTTAGCTGACTCTGAAGGAGCCCCTCACCCTCTGTTTGTCTGACCTCCTTGTAACCAGAATTTGGAGAGTCTGGTGATCAGGACTTTCAGATGCACATGGATATGATTTGACTTTAATGCTTACCTTGTATACATTACTCTATACTTCTGCTCAAGATGAAACAACCTTTAGAAACTATTTAATGCAAGTGATAATGAGGGACTAGAGAGAAAGCTCAGAGCTTTTTACATAGGACCCCACTTTAGTTCTGAGCACCCATTTTGGGCGTTTGCAGGAATATCTTCCTACCATCTTGTTCTTATGGCCAGCCAAGAGAAAATAGCAATGGCCTATATTTGGGGGAGATCTCTGTAGCCTCCTTGGCCAATAAAACATATAGAGGTATGCCACACCTGGTGAGATTTTCATTTACTAACCCATATCCTCTGGGAGTATAGCTCACTCATACAGAGTTTGTCCATTCAAACTACTATCTATGAAAAGAAAGAAAGAAAGAAAGAAAGAAAGAAAGAAAGAAAGAAAGAAAGAAAGAAAGAAAATACAGAAACTCCATTTAAATTTTTTCATACAAAATCAGGCTTCTATAATGCTTTTTTTTTTTTTTGCAGTCCTGAGTTTTGCTTAGATCATCCCTACCTTCTCTCCACCATTTCTCTGCTCCCACCACTACTTACACCGTTACCATCCAGTATTCCTCCTCCTACTTTCAGATCACATGTGTTCTACTATTTCATCCCTCCTTAAAGGCTTTTCTTGTCCCTCATATCATGAGCTCTTATTATCTTCCTGGTTCTACAGACACCCCAAATTAAACATATAATTCAAAAGAGTCGAATCTAAGATCTTCATATAAGAAAGCATATAGTAAGTGTCTTTTGGAGACTAGATTAATTCACTTAGTACAATATTTTCCAGTTATATCCAGTTGATTGCAAATTTTATAGTTTCATTTTTCTTTATAGCTGAGTAACATTTCATTGCATCATTTCACTATTATTACATTCCATTATCCATTCATCAGCTGATGGATATGTAGGCTGATTCAATTTCAAGCTATTGTGAATGGAGTGACAATGTATGTGGATGTGCAAATATCTCACTAATAAGCTACAGAGTCCTACAGGTATATGTCCAGAGGTGGTTAGCTAGGTCATGTGAAAATTCTATTTTTAACATTTTAAAAAACTACCACAATTACTGGCATAGTTGCTGCAGCATTTTACCCCTCTTGCCAACAATGTGTGAAGCCCTCTTTTCTTCATATCCTGGCTAGCATATGTCATCTGATTTTTGTTGTTGTTGTTGTTGTTGTTGTTGTTTTGGTTTGGGTTTTGTTTTTTGGGTTTTGTTTGTTTGTTTGTTTGTTTTTGGTTTTTTTGATCACCAATCTGCCTGCTGTGAGATTGAATGTCAAAGTCATTTCAATCTGCATTTCCTGATGGCTGATAATGTAGACTACTTTTTAAATTTGTTTATTAGTCATTTGTACTTCTTCTTTTAACAAACCCCTGTTCAGTTCCATAGCCCAATTTTAACTTAAGTGTATATGAGTCTTTTGCCTGTACATAGATATGGATATGTACAATGTCCATGACTGGTGGTCATGGAGGTCAGAAGAGGGGGAACTGATTCTCAAGAACTGAAGTTATAGATGGCTATGAGCCACCATGTGGATGCTCAGAGCTGAACCTCGGTCCTGTGCAAAACCAACAAGTTCTCCTAGACAGTGAGCCATTGAGACAGCCCCACAAGAGCCCATTTTTTAAATTCAGTTGACGTTTTCTCGATATTTAATTTCTTGAGTTTTGTTTGTTCTATATTCCAAATCCCTGTCAGATATATAGCTAGGAAAGATTTTCTTCCATTCTGTATGCTGCATCTTCATTCAAATAATAGTTTCCTTTGCTGAACAAGCTTTTTATTTTGATGAGATCTCACTTGCCAATTGTGGGCCTTATTTCCTAAGAGAACCAAGGCTTGTTCATAAACTTCTTACCTATGCCTAGAAGTCTATTCCCTACTTCTTCCCCTAGCACTTTTTCAGCTTCAGGTTTTATGTTTTGGTCCTTAGGCCATTTAGAATTGGTGTTTGTATAGAGTCAATTTTCTTTTTTTTTTTTTTTCTCCATGTAGCTATCAGATATCTTTTTGTTGAAGATGCTGTATTTCTACAAGGAGTATTTTTGGCACCTTTACAAAACATTGGGTGTCTATAGTTGTGTGGGATTGTATCTGTGTTCTCTATGCTATGACGCTAATCTATTTGCCTGGTTTTATGTCATGCTACTTTCATTACTATGGCTCCAAGGCGCCATAGTATAAATTGAAATTAAGTATGGTGATACCTACTTCAAGCTGTATTCTTTTTTATTAGGTATTTTCTTCAGTTAGATTTCAAATGCCATCCCTAAAGTCCCCTATACCCTTCCCCCCCATCCTCCTCCCCAACCCACCCACTCCTGCTTCCTGGCACTGGCATTCCCCTGTACTGGGGCATTAATCACTTTAGTTAGTTTCCAGATATTCTAAGTTATCTCACTCATTCTCTCTGATGCTACTCCTGCTCTTCTGCCATGTGACTACCTGTTCACTATATGGTAGCTTACAAATGTCATGGCTGTGTCTCTTCTTCTCTATCTGACTTCTGGCATCTGCAGATGTTTATACCTTGCCTGCTTTGTCAGAGTTAGAAAACTCTGATAAAATTATCCTTGAGCTTCCTAATGAATTAATTTCCAATTTATTTTATCAAAAAGACTAAGAACTCCCCAAAAGGGAATCCTAACTTCTGTAGTAGCAACACTTCCTTGAAGTTGCTATTGCTCTCCTTGTGACAGCTAAATTACACTATATTGTACTGATTCTAAGGATCTTGCAGCTAGGTTTCAGGATTCTCTGCTCAGCTCTGAATCTCAGCTCTCCCACTTACTAAGTCCCTTTATAAACTTGGCCTCTTGTAGGCTAAAAGCTATATATCATCACACCTGTTTTCTTTCACAGAGTTTCCGTTATGAGGCTTCAAAATCTGCCATCCTGCCCAGAAGTCATAATTAAGTAGTGTTTTAAATTACATTCATCATTATCTCACATATTTTTCAAGTTGTTCAGAATATTAATAAGAAAATATTTATTGGGCATTTGGGAGTCTCCTGCAAGCACCGTGTGCCAGGCACACATCCTACATTAAAGTAATATAACAGTGAGTACCACAAACAGAAGCTATGTTTTTGTGAAGCTTGTATTTCCATTTTCCCTAGGATCTATTTCGGGTTCAACTTGCATTTCTGTCATCATCACTTGTGCAGCATCTAATCTCCAGGGAGCAGATCATCAAGGTAATATCCCAGCTTTGTGACATCAGTGTCTGACTAGGGATGTGGCACAGCTCTTGTGCTCACGCCTTTGTAACATGGCTTTACTCAGAGTTGTGATCCCAAGAGATGAGACTGCTGATGAAATAGAGATAGAATCCTTCCTATTACACCTAGTATTGGAATCTGTCACTTTTCTTTTCTGAGACTGTTCTCTGTGCATTCCCTCAGTAGGTGATTCCATACCCATACACATATAGGAAGCATCTCTGCTGAGGGCAACTCCAAGGCCGCTGAGCTGATCGCCAACTCGCTGGCCACAGCAGGCGACGGCCTGATCGAGCTCCACAAGCAAGGACATTGCATACCAGCTCTCTCGCTCTCGGAACATCACCTACCTGCCAGCGGGGCAGTCCGTGCTTCTCCAGCTTCCCCAGTGAGGCCAGCCAGGGCCACAGCCTCCATCATGCTGAATGACGCCTTCCTTCTCCCCGACCCAGAAATCACTGTGAAATTTAATGATTGGCTTAAAGTGAAGGAAATAAAGGTAAAATCACTTCAGATCTCTAATTATCAAATGAAGCTTTTATTGTTAAACTTTTTACCCTCTTTCATATCCAAAATTACCAAGTGCCTCTGAAGACTGGCCTTCCACCCTAGGCGTGGCCAGTTGGCAGAAGAAAGGCAGGGCAGAGTGTAGTGGATGGGCAGCCTGCTGGCAGCCTGGGTAGGCCTAGGGCCTCCATTCTGCCATATATTGAAGATTTAAAGACAGTGGCACACACACTTGAACCAAAAGCAAGCCCTCAGTGTTTCCAGCCATTTGAACCTGGACAGATGCAACTGGGGAGGGCCAGAGGAAGTGGTCTATCTCAACTGTAAGGCTCATCCCCTCTTAACCATGACCATGGGGTGAAGAATCTGCCCATCAAGGTGGGTGGGCCTAATGTCCCTGCCCCCACCAGAGTCCTGAAACGTGGATGGACTTGGACAGGACAAGAGGCCTGGACTGAGATGCGAGTCCCATGGAAGACTTCCTCTCCCCCACCATCAGTCCTCTCAAATACCCAATGGGATTCCAGCTTGAAGGATTGCATCCTGCCGGGACTGAGCACACCTGCCAAGGACACGTGCGCCTGCCTTCCCGCTCCCTCTCTCGGAGATTGCCCTTCCTTCCCGAGGGCTGTGTGCCAGCGCTTGGAAGGAAGCAATCAAGGAAAGAAAAAAAAAAAAAAAAAACCTTATCAGTACAGGTTTTGTGCAGTCAAAAACAGATGCTTTGAGTTTATATGTGCAATAGCTGAGTCATGTCCAGAACACGGTATTTCATAGCACCCCTCCCCATTCTTTCTGTGACATCTTCCACAATATTCTCTGAGCCTCAGGGTCTAGGAAAGGTTGATATGGATGTTCCATCTATGGTTGAATACTCAGAGTCTCAGAATTTTGAATAATTTTACTATGACTCTACATTAACCCTTACCTGCTACAATTAGAAGCTTCACTCATCAAGATGAGACCATCACAAATCTATAGGTATAAACATAAATATTAGAGGAAAGTTTGACAACATGACCAGCTAGCCAAACAGCACCTTAAGTTTCCATTCTAGGGTCTCTGTCCTCCCTATCAATGGGATTTGACCATATTTACAATAGCAAGCATGGAAGCATCAAATAATGAAAATAACACTAGATTATAAATTCTATTTGGAATAAAGGAATAAGTATTCTTTATCCAAAGTAGACTTAGATTCTATTTTAGATCTTCTAACATTATACTCTATAATATTATGTAAGTCCCTCTTTATTATTTTTGTAATGTATTTTATAGTTCACTGTTTCTTTAATAAAATACGTTATCAGTTCCCTGAAAGTTGCACACAATACATTTTCATCATATTCCCCTACTTCCCCACCTCCTCTCAGATATACTCACCTTTTCTAACCATCCAACTTTGTGTGACTTTTTTTCTAAAAAAAAACCAAAAACACGAAGCATCAAGTCTAATTTGTCCTATCTATAGAGTGGCATAAATGATACGAGACTAAACAACCATTTTCTATTTGTATTAGACTCACTCCACAAGATAAAGCCCATGCCTAGAACTATTATCAGGGATAGAACCTGTGGCTAGGTAGGTCACAGGCATTAGCGAGAACTGTTCTGCTAAATGGACACAGTATCAAACCAACTCATAATGACTTACCATTATACCAATATATTAGGGCATCTCTCAACTCTCATCATAGAAACTTGTGTTTCCAGTAAATGGCAATTATCACAGAGACCCACAACTGGTCAAAGTATATCAAATAAGAGATTGTGGGGGGCTGGTGAGATGGCTCAGCGGTTAAGAGCACCGACTGCTCTTCCAGAGGTCCTGAGTTCAAATCCCAGCAGCCTCATGGTGGCTCACAACCATCCATAGTGAAATCTGATGCTCTCTTCTGGAGTGTCTGAAGACAGCTACAGTGTATTTACATATAATAAACAAACAAACAAACAAACATTTAAAAAAAGAGATTGTGTAATGCTCAGGTCTAAATAAGACATCAATATCATATCACATACTCCAAAAAACTAGTAATCATTGAACAAGAGAAAGCAGAAAGATTGTAAATTAATTTAAATTTTGTGCACTGTGTATACAGTGTGACATGTTGATACGATTCACATAGTGAAAGGATTACTACAATCAAGGTAACTAACATATATATCTCTATCTAAGTACCATGTTTAGCATATGGTAAGAATATCTAAGATCAATTGTCTTGGCAATACAGTATACAATACAGTATTATTTATTATCTACAATTCTAGACTATAAATCACATCTCTAGAACAACTTCATTTCCTTATCTCTTAAACATATGAATTAAATTGCCTTTAGGCACTAAAGAACCTTTGTTTCTGACATGCTTTGTCCCATTTCTAATCTTTTTTTTTTTTTTTTAAGAATGAGGTTGTGAATAAGTAAGATTTCCCCAGTGACTCTTTGAAATAATACATTTTATTGAGACTTGGTGCACATACACACATTTAGATGATTTGGGATTGCATATAGTGGCAGCATTCCCACTTGGTGTTTGTCCAGTAATGCTGATATATAGGTCTGACTCATAAATAATTGTGAGCAGGGAAATTTGAAAGAAATGCTGGCTAAGCAGTTTTTGCTCACAATCCATTGATTAGTTAGTCCTTTACTCTAAAACATTGAAGGCATTAGCTTCTTTGAATATTGGAATAAGGGAGCAAAGTCTTGTCTGATGGAATTCATTAACAAGCATTAAAAGAAAGAATGTAAGCACCAGAGGGTGGAAGAAGAGCTGTGAAATGTTCTCTGTCCTGACAGAATGAGGCACACATTAATTCACAGCAGCTGTGGTTGGCTACCCAAGACCCATACAAGATCAGGCTAGTCAAAATTCCAGTATGTATAGAAGATGAGCTCCAAAACTCCTACCACTAGCTGAGGAACTATTGACAGCTGATGGCTGTTAGAGGAGAGAGAGTCAGCTTTATTTGGTGTTACAGGCACTGCAGGGTTACCCATGTTCTAGTGAATGATCCCGTATTTATAAGGTATAAGCAGCATCAATTGGACTCAATGTGTTAGATGATTAAGATAATGAGGAAAATGTTAAGGAGGAAGAAGAGGAGGGAAAGAAGAAAGGTGAAAGTGAGAGAAGAAATTTAGAGAGGGACTTGTCAGGGAACTGGAGGAGTTGGAAGAGAGAAGTTGGTATGGATATGACCATAGTTCACTGCATACATGTGCGAAATTATTAAAGAATAAAGTTATTTATATATTTACAAAGAGACATCAGCTTCCAATGAGGAGCATAATATTAGAGATGTGATTATGGAAGTGTTTCTAAATGGTATCCTGTTTAAACTAGTCTAGAAGGCTCTACATTCGGTTCTTGGGACTATTGTGGGAAAGGAATACTGGAGAGACAATGGTGAATTTTACATCGAATATCTCTGTTTTGGTGGAATATATATACTGAGATTCCTTATATGATTTCACTTGAAAAACGTTTTTGTCAGTTATGATAAAATGAGTAACAACCCCACCCCACACAAAGGTGTAAATATTCCAGTTCTCGAGACTTGTGCATATGTTATTTTATATGGCAAACAGAATTTAGCAGGTAGATTTCAGTTAAGAACTTTAAGAGGAATAGATGGTCCTAGATTATACAAATATATCCAAAATAATCATAGAATTCAAATATGAGAAAGTCAGAAAGAAAGGAGGTTCCTAACAATGGAGGCCTTGGTTCCAATGAAAATACCCACTGGCAAGAAATGTGGGTGGCATACAGAAGATAAGGTAGACAAGAAACAAATCCCTTCTAGAGTATCCAGAAGAGACACAGTCCTATTGGCCCCTTGATTTTTAGCCAAGTGAAGCCTTGTTTGTCCTTTAGATATCTATAGCTGAAGATAAGGAATGTGTGCTATTTTCAAACACTTCAGATAACCTGTTGACATTGTGATACAACCCTGTCATGTAAAAATTTCATGTGAGAGAATCATGCAACTGAGTTACAAAAGAATAAATCAATAAATCACAAAAGAACCTCTTGATTTCTGTAGGTTTTATAATGTTGGATTCACCAAATTTGAATGCCAGGTAAAGGCATTTTTAAAAGCTATCATCATAATTTTAGAAATGAAACACCTATCACTAAAGCAGCTTAAAGAACATGATCTGAAAAGAGAAGGCAGGTTATCATGTTGATGTATGAATATATATTCGTATGTTTATATATATATATATATATATATATATTCATCCTTGATTTCCCATCTAGATATAGATAAGGAAAACATTTTTTCTTATGAAACAAGATATCACTATGTATGCCTGGGATAAGTGACTCTTGTGTATTAGTTTCCCAAGTTCTGGTATTGTACATATGATTACATATCTCTGTCATGACATCAGTCCAGAAATGAAAAATGATATCAATAAATGACCAAGTTCCCCATGTATATCTTCAGGATTCACTGTTCTACACCAGAAAAATATGTATTTTTCCTGATGCCACCCTGCATGGATTACTGCCCCACTCGGTCTGCTGGCTGCTGCTCCAGTCAGGCTCCTCAGGCTCCTCAACACAAGGAAATCGCTCTGTGTTTTCTTCTGTAATAAGTTTAAGCAATAAACAGATGGAGCAGAAAGTAACAAATGAAACTGGATTTAATGACTGGGGAAAAATCAGAAAAGTCAAAAGGAACACATGTGAACACACACACACACACGCACACACACACACACACACACACACACACACACACACATTCCAAAAGAGAAATCTAGAAAATCTTATGTTCAGTCTCTGATAGCACAAGCTGGCAGTCTTATTTATATGTCTCTAGTTCATAGCTTAAAATGCTGAGACCTGGTCTCTCTATCCGGCTCTGTATTGCTGGGCAGCTGTTGAAAAGTCTAATTTCCCAAAGCTTCTCAACAAACCCCAATGAAACAGCCCAAGGCCAGAAATACTAGCGGTGGTTAGTTATTTTCTGGCTAGTGTTGTGACATAATGCTGGCTTTTCTGTCAGCAAATTGCTCTGCTGGATCTAGAAGCCAAAATACATTGTCAGTGATTATCATATTTAAGGAATTGTGCTAACTAGACATTTTACATGCATCATTCCATGTGTTTCTCAAAACAGTGCCTCAAATTGGGTGTTACATTGATTCCCAAATCACAGACAAGATGACTGAGATACTGAGAAATTGAAACATTACATAGACAGTGAAGTCTTGCTTTGATCATCTAGAGCTTGTCTACTTACAGCACACTGCTTACATACACAGTAGCACTATTTCAAAAGTGGCAGTAGTAGCCAGTAAAGCTATACATTTACTCAGATTCACTGTCACAAAATCTTAACTTCAAGTCATGTTTATTTTCCATCATCACCAAGAACTCCATTTTATATTCCTTGGCTGCTCTCATGGCTGGCATCTTAGTTACCTAGACATCTGTATTAAAAGTTTATTTTATATCTTTTTGATTTTTTATTAGATATTTTCTTATTTTACATTTCAAATGCTATCTCAAAAGTTTCCTATACCTTCCTCCGCCCTTCTTCCCTACCCACTCACTCCCACTTCTTGGCCCTGGCGTTCCCCTCTATTGGGTCATATAAAGTTTACAATACCAAGGGGCCTCTCTTCCCAATGATGGCCGACTAGGCCATCTTCTGCNACATATGCAGCTAGAAGCACGAGCTCTAGGGTTTCTGGTTAGTTCATATTGTCGTTCCTCTTATAGGGTTGCAGATCCCTTCAGCTCCTTGGGTGCTTTCTCTAGCTTCTACATTGGGGGCCCTGTATAATTTATCAATTACCTATACAAATGTAAACTACATATAATGTTGGTTTGTATCTTAACAAACAATTAAAATAATTAAAATGAACCCATATTTTGACAACTTGCATGTTTCTCTGTGTGTTTAACTTTATTTTATATGGGCTGAAGAGATGGCTGAGAGGTTAAGAGCAGTGACTGCTCTTCCAGAGGTCCTGAGTTCAATTCCCAGCAACCACATGGTGGCCCACAACCAGTGGGATCTGATACCCTCTTCTAGTGTGTCTAAAGAGAGCAACAATGTATTCACATACACTAAATAAATAAATAATTCAAAAAAATGTCTTTTGTATGTGTGAGTTCTTGCCTACATGTTTATATGTATACTCCATTCAGTACTCACAGAGGCCAGAATAGAACACTGATGTCAAATCTCCTGAAAGTGTTATAGATTGGTGGTTCTTAACCTTTCTAATGTTGTGACCATTTAATAAGGTTCCTCAGATTGTGGTGACACCCAATCATAAAATTATTTTCATTGCTACTTCCAAACTATAATTTTTCTATTGTTATGAATCATGATGTATATATATCTAATACACAGGATACCATATTTGTGATTCGCAATTGGGTTGTGTCCTAAGGGCTGAGAACCACAGCTATAGTTATGAACCACAAAGTGGGTGCTAGAAAACTGATAACACATCTTCTACAAGAACAACATATACTCTTAAATGCTGAACTATCTCTCCATCCTAAATTGTGTTTGTTGTTTTTTTGTTTGGTTGGCTTTTGGTCTTGCCAACCTACAACTTTCAAGATATTGTATGGTATCTTAGTACAAAAGTTTTATTATTGAATTATTTTTATAAGTTATATTCATTAGGTTGGTGAATTTTGTTTTGTTTGTTTTTTTGTATTATTTTGTATTGTTTCAAAGCCATCTGAATGCCCAAATTAATGGCATTTGTTGTCTCTCACACAGTGGCATTAGTTATATATTTGGCTTGGAGTACATGTAGAAATGAGGAAACTGGTAACAGGCCAGAGGATGAGGAGATGCATTTACAGAGGGAGATGGTACATTACAGGTGAAATGAAAATAGTGAGGGAGATTAGGCTACAGCATTCAAGCAGGCAGTGGAGTGATGGAAAGAGACAAAATGACAGTGAATGGGTTAAGCTACTTGAGATTGGGGTTGGTGATACCTCCTGGGTTTTTTTTTATTATTCAGGATTGTTTCAGTTATCCTGGGATTTTGTGTGTGTGTGTGTGTGTGTGTGTGTGTGTGTGTGTGTGTGTGTGTGTGTGTATGTGTGTGTTTAAGTTGGCATTTGATGTGTATTTCATTGAATCTGTAGATTGCTTTTGGTAGGATGACTATTTTTACTATGTTAGTTTTACCAAGACATGAGTGTTAAGGGGTCCTTCCACATTCTGATATCTTGAATTTTTGAAGCTTTTACTCAGATAATACTTTCACTTGTTTAGTTATAGTTACTCCCAAATAATTTATATTATTTGAGGTTACTGTGAAAGCTGTTATTTCCCCCAATGTCTTTCTTCATTTGTTTGTCATTTATATATATGAATGCTATTAATTTTTTAGAGTTAATTTTGTATGCTGCTACTTTGCTAAAAGTGTTTCTAAGATGTAGGAGTTTCCTGGTGTAATTTTTAGGGTCACATATATGTACAATCATGTCCTCTACAAAGAGAGATACTTGAACTACTTTCCTAATTGTATTACAGATATATAGTGATATAAACTGCATAGAATTGACACAAAATATCACATTGTTCAATGTAATACAAATGAAGACCCAGACATATATCAACATGCCAATAGATACCTGATTTTATGATAAAGAAGCCAGAAATACACATTGAAAAATAATTCAACCTCTTCAAAAATAATGGTGGTGAAACTTGCTCATAGCATGAAAAAGAATCCAAATAGATCCATACTTATCACCCTGAACAATGCTAATCTTCAAATGTGATCAAAGAAAGTTAAACAAACAAACACAACAGATACACCAGAACTGATAGAAGACAAAGTGAGGAATAGTCTTGAATGCATTGGCACAGGAAAAGACTTTCTAAGGAGAACACTGTCAGCAAGGCAGAAGCTTAACAACTGATAAAGATTGGACCCCATAGAATGAGCATAAGGACACCATCACTCAAATAAACTTGCAGCCTACAAAATAGGAAAAGATTTTTTTACCACCTTTTCATTTAATAGAGGGCTAATACTCAAAATATATAAAGAACTCAAAAAATCTAGATATCAAGAAAACAAATAATTTTAAATAGTGTACAAAACTAAACAGATAATTCTCAAAATAGGAAACTCAAATGGCTGAGGAGCATTTAAGAAAATATTCATTGTTCTTAGCCATCAGGGAAATGCAAATCCAAACTACCTTGATCTAAGATAAATAAAACAAAAATGACAGCTATTGATGGCAAGGGCATGGAGTAAAAGGAGTTCTCAGACATTGCTATATGAGGGAAAACTTATACCTCCACCAAGGAAATCGGTGAGTTGGTTCCTCAGAAAGATGAGAATTGATCTACCCCAAGATTCAGCTAAATACTTTTCAGAATATACCCCAAAGATGCCTCATCCTACCACAGATACACTTGCTAAAAGTGTTCATGGTCAGAAATTGGAGATAATCTATATATTCAATAACAGATGAATAGATAAAGAAAATGTACTAGATTTATACAATTGAATACTCAGTGGTTAAAAATGAGATAATGAAATTTTTTAGTAAACGGATGAAACAAACAAAAAAATTCATCCAGAGTGAGGTAACCCAGACACAAAAAGACAAATATAGTATCCATTAGCTTATATGTGGGTATTAGCTGTTAAGCCATTGATAATCAAGCGAAAATCTATAATATCACAGAGGTTATATATAAAGAAAGGAACTAGTAGGGAGAAATGGATCAATCTAGGGAAGAGAAATAGAACAAATATTTATAGATGGATGAGGGAAGACCTGGAATAGAAGAATGGAGGAGGGGAGTACAGGTAGTTGAGGCAGATAATATAGGGAGGAACAGTTAAATCTAAGGGCCAATTTGAAGAGTCATGTGGAAACTTAATACAATAGAAGCTGCCGAAAATATTTACGTATATGAAGATGATCTAAATGAAATTGCCAAATAAAGGTAGAGACAGAGCCCTGACTAGACATCTCTTGTTACCAAGTAAAGCTTGATTAGGTTTCAGCTAATCAAGTTGGCAGACAAAAGAGTCCCATGTGAATCCTCAAACAATTCAGTCTGTTTCCAAGACTATATGTTGCCTTCCACAAACTGACAGTAAGGCTCCATTGCTGAAGACAACACCTACACAATTCATTGAACATGGAGAAGTCAAGCCGTTGCTTCTATAGAGCCATCACCCCTATGTGCTAGTCATTTTGGCACATGAAGATATTTTGCATGCTACCAAATGAGAACATAAACACCAACCTAAACACAAAGCCTTTAATCTGCAATGCTATTCTTCCTGGAATATATGCTATGGCAATGGTGTCACAAGACTTGTGGGAGTAGCCAACCAATATGTGATTTGACTTAAGGTCCACTCCATGAGATGGAACCCATACCTGACACTATGTAGGTGACAAAGAACCTGAAATTAAACATCCTAGGGTCCCATGGTAAAACAAAATACTATTGCTTAAAGAGCAACAGCAGCATAGCAATAAAATGACTGCTAACAATGATCTCTAATGACATTCTGCTATACACATAGATCAGTGCCTTGCTAAGCCATCATCATGGAAGCTTCGTTCTCCTGCAGCAGATGGCTCGCAGCCAGACATCATGCAGAGAAAGAGAGAGACCTTGGATTACTTGGCCTTAAATTGGGTATTTTCATCAACTCCTTTGCCCCAGTTCTCAAGGAACTCTGTGGAACAGGACGCAGAAAGAGTATAAGAGCCAGAGGCGATGGAGCGCAAGGACACATGGCCTTCTAAACTCAGTAGGACTGATACACATATAACCTCACAGAGACTAGCAGCATGAAAATGGCCTTGAATAGGCATACCCTCATCCTTAACCTAGAAGCTATCTCCAATCAATACCCATGTTTGTCCCAGTTAGGGTTAGGTTTATAATTGCTGTGATAAAAGAACATAACCAAAAGGAAGTTGAGTAGGAAAGGATTTATTTGGCTTATACTGCCTTAGCATTCCTCATCTTCAAAAGAAGACAAGAAAGGAACTCAAACAAGGCAGGACCCTGGAGGCAGAAGCTGGCACAGAGGCCATGGAGGAGTGCTATTTACTGGCTTGCTCACAATGGCTTGCTCAGCCTGCTTTCTTATAGAACCTGGGACCACCAGCATAGGCGTAGCCCATCCACAATGTGCTGGGCACTCTCACATCAATCACCAATTAAGAAAATGTTCTAAAGGCTTGCCTACAGGCCTATCTTATGGAACCATTTCTTTACCCTCTCAGATGACTTTGGCTTATGTCAGATTGACAAAACAATCCAGCAAAAATAGGATAGGATTAATGAAGGGTATGAGAAAGTTTAACAAAAACTAGAAATATATGTAAAAACCTTATGAAGTCTCCTTAGTATATAAATGATTTACAATTACAGAGAGAGAAAAGAGAGAGAGAGAGAGAGAGAGAGAGAGAGAGAGAGAGAGAGAGAAAGAGAGAGATTGAGACAAAAATGCTACTTCCAAACTATATAGTAATCTCAGTTCAGATACAGGTAACCTCCCTATGGTTCATTTGTCAGTGTATCTCCACAGGCAAAGGAAACAAGGTAGGGCACTACTATTTTTGTTTGTTTGTTTCTGTTTGTTACTCATCATAACCAGGTGGTAAAACCCTATTGCTGAAGGTACCACATGCTTTGCAAGATACAGAAAAATCAAACTGGAATGAAGCTAGCAGCTTCCTTCCTATTGAGTCTGTTTCATAGTGCCAGAGGTGCTATATATGCACTGATAGAGAAAATGCATCAGCAGTGTTAACCAGATGTGAACCCTGTGAAATACAGTGCCAACTTGCCAGGTATGATGCATCCACTGGTACCATAGTGCGCTGACTGTTCTGGGTATCACCAATTACTTTCTGATTGATTTTGAGACCTGCTCTATAGGAAGGAATTCAGGACTCTTACTATAAAGTTGATAAAAAAAAAAATCCGGGGCAGCCAGCCTGGTCTACAAAGTGAGTTCCAGGTCAGCCAGGGCTATACAGAGAAACCCTGTCTCAAAAAACCAAAAAAAAAAAAAAAAAAAAAAATCCGGGCCTGGGGAGATCATTGGCCCCAAGAGAATACATATTGATATTGTTTTTGCAAATGGCAACATTGTCAAACTCTCTTCTAAATATTTATGTTTATATCCATATCTGTGCTGTTCCTAACCTTGGTCAGAAAAGCTTCTTATTGGAGAGTGTAGTGTTTAATGGAGTGACTAATAAGTAGTTGGGACATCTGTATTAACACCCCCCACATACACAGCACATACAAGGCTCAGTGAATATCAATGTAGAGGATGTAGAAGACATAAGCCCAAGTGGCTAGGGAGGAGTGCTGTGAAAGGGTGGCCTCTGAACATGTCATGGCTGCTAAACACACAAACCTACAGCAAATGTGCTTATATACATAAGTCCTCCACAAAAAGTAAGAATGCTATACATCCTAGAATGGAGAGGTGAGGGTTTCCTAATACAACTCTGCTTAACTATGGAGCTAATAGCAGTTGATAGCAGCTGAGGAAGTGACAGTCACTTGTTTGTGAGGGTATCATTGATAGGTTGTCCACGCCCAATGGATGATTCTTCCAGAAACATTTGGGAGGGTCAATAATTTGACTTAATGGGTTATAAAATACAAAAAAGAAGTATAGAGTTAGGATATGGAGAGATGTTGGAGGGTAGTCAAGGTGCTGGAAGGAGGAAGGAGGGATGCAAAATCAAGACACATTTTATATATGCTTGAAGTTTTCAAGAAATGAAAAATTAACACACACAGGAGGGTAGCGAGGGAGGGAAGGAGGGAGGGAGGGAGGGAGAGAGAGAGAGAGAGAGAGAGAGAGAGAGAGAGAGAGAGAGAGAGAGAGAGAACACAATCTGGGACATACAAATGAAAGAAACGTAATATTTGTCTTTCTGAGTCTGGCTTATTACATTTAACATAAAGATCTGATTACATCTATTTTCAGCAAATAAAGTAATTTCATTATTTTTATGGCTAAAAGTATTATATATGTATACCTTGTTTTCTTTATTTGTTTGTTGATGAATACTGTCTGATTCTATAACTTGACTATTACAAGGTTACAGTAAACAAGGATGTGCAAGAATATAAATATCAATTAAATTTCATTAATACTTATTTTCTTATGGAATTATGTGCTTTGTTTTGTCACTTATGCATTTTCCCAAGAGATTACTCACTTTTAAGTTTTCAAAATTATTGCCATAAATGTAATTATATTTTATAACCATTGTAACCTCTGATCTTTTTTGGATAATTATATTCCTTTTGCTTCTTAAAGTGTATTTTTAATGTTGTTGACATTTTCTTACTGTACTTACTCTCCCCCATCCCAAACAACCAAATTTTTATTTTGTCAATCCATGTTAATACAATTTAAAATATTATTTTATATGTGTGGCTATTTTGCCTACCTGTGTGTTTGTGTACCACACATGTGCCTGATGCCCACAGAGACTAGAAAAGGCTGTCAGATTCCCTGGAACCTGCCATATAGACAGTTGTGAATTGCCATGTTGGTCTTGTAAATTGATCTGACGTTCTCTGGAAGAACATAGGTATTCTCATCTGTTGGGCCATCTATCCAACCCCTAATACATTATTTTAAATGAAAAGATTGACCAGTATGTGGCCCTTTGTCCTTCTTTTGATTTCTGCTTCTCATCTTTTCTCACCTAATATTTTTCTTTCCGACTGAGCTTAACATACCTATTCTACAACCTACCTCCTTATACCCATATCATGTAGGGTTGTAACCCTGGGTAATATTTTATAACCATTTGCAGGAGCCAAGGTGAAGGACTCTACCCTTTTCCTCTGTTCACTATTGTAAGCATCAAATTCATTCAAATTCCACTTTGTGTATGGAACAGTTTAGCTCCTTTACTCTGAAGAAACTAAATCATTGGCTATCTGTGAACACTACTAGACAAGAAGTTAGCCGCACTTCCTCCTACTCATACTGAGGCTTTTCTCTTCCGGATTTGCTCTATGGAGCTGCTTGTTTTTACAGGAGACTGTTTCTGTCATTTGTTTATACTCTCATTCAATACTGCTCGCTGAAAGGAAGGAGTTATCAAACTCTCAGTTACCTCAAAGTTTCTGTCATTACTCTCATTTTTTCATCCAATAACATTTAACCAGTGATTGGATACTATTGCATTAAGTTAATTATGGCCTAAAATCCTAATAAAAATGTATATCACCTGTAATTTATTTAGGCATTTTAAAGATAGCTAATAATCTATTACAAGCTTAAGATTTCAAAATGAGAAGCTACTGAGTTAAATCTGACCAGAGAAAACAGGCTGATAAGAAGACTTGAACTAGTGGGGTCAAGTATTGCTCATAGACGATACCACTGGATCATGAAGTAACTGGAAATAACATGAACTAGCCCAGCTAGAAATTTCTCATTTAGTTTTTAGGATCTGTAATAAATACATGTCTTTCTTTTATTATGCAAGTGACTCTTGTTTTGTTTAAAAGTTATAACATTCTTTCATTCAAAGGAGAGGATAGCTGTCCATTTATCCATGCTATATATAACTTTACTATAAAATTAACTATATGACATATACACTACATTTAACAATTAATAACTCAATTTCGAAGTTTTTAGAAAAGACTGGACTTTGACATTTTGAGCCTCTAGGAATATTTTGTTGTATATTGAATAAAGCCCACTCAGTGTTTTGAATTCCTGAGCTTACTTTCTCCAAAGCATGATTTATGTATCAAATAGGTAACATGGATTTTCAAAATATGTAGCTTTAGCTACCTAGACAAGTGACTAATTACCCTGGACAGCAATTACATGAATAGACATCATGCTGTAATTAAATATCAGACTTCATATCTATAACACTAATGTCAGTTTAGAAAATATCATAAAAATCTACATCTTTATGCATCGTTGAATAAAAGATTATAAATATGAAATACAATGTTTCATTTTAGGGCTCATTTTATACATTCTCAAAATGAGTTGGTTTATCTCAAAGACTTTCATTTTCATAGTTATGAAATAGAAAGACTTTGGAAGACATGAAATCAACAGACTGAATGCTTAGATAATAATAATATATATAGTTATTAAAAAACAAAAGTATTGACTTTTGTATCCTAATAAAAGGCCCAAGACTCAATCCCAGTACATGATACATGCATTTCACATATAATTGAGGTCTGTACTTACTGACAAATAGTCTGGCTAAGAGTTTTTTGCCTAAAATCCATATTCAGGGTCTTCCCCACCCCAAGAGGTGGGAGGTATACCCCTATTGCTGAAGAACCCAAGCACAGAGCCCAAGGGAGCCAAGTTGGAGATGACCTAAAATCTTCCTTCCTGAAGACTCATGATACCAGAGGTGCGATGCAAGCTTCCAAAGTACAGAAGTGACCAAAGTGTACAAAGCCGTGACAAGCAACAATAAAGCTGTATTCTCATTAAAATAATTTTAAAATGCTGTGCACTAAACAAATGTGCTTGAATACGATGTCTCAAATTTTTTTTTTTTAAATTAAACCACCTTAAAATACAACAAAATTCTACCAAAGGAAAGATAAATTCATGATGGGAAAGGGCAGAGTTTGCTGTCTAACCTTGAGAAAAGTACCTTCTCCAGGCTTTTGTGTCTTTGTCTATAAAATGCTCATGATAATAGTCATACATGAATGACAGACCCTTTCTTATATGAGTGCTTTGAGCTTAGAAGTTACTAAAATAGTCTCACACATTATAGTTTTGTGATCTTTTCATGTAATTCATGATCAATGCTGTGCTAATTTTAATGACACTATCTCAAAATAGATGTAGATATAAATAGAAATGATGTTTTAATACCTTCATACTTTGTTTTTATCCATAGCATATTAATAAATACTTGGTCATCAAGGAAGAGATAGCAAAATAAGCCTTTTGTCACTATGCTTTTTTTAAGAAAATGATTTGCCCTTCCTCATTTCCCAGTAAGAAGATCACACACAGCAGTGATCTGATACTAATAATAGATCTCTTCTCTACTACAGAGATGTGAATGATTCTAGCTTTCTCAGAATATATAGCTTTCATACTGGAGAACTGACAAGCATGTCTTATGGTCTGCATAAGACTGCAAACTTCTAAGCTTACCTAAAACATCATGAGATTGTTTTACAATTTCAATTACATCCTGATTTACAATTCTTAAGCTCACTTGGTAGATGACAATGATGTCATGCTGCAGTGTCAAAAAGTTGTGCATACCTGGAAAGTCTTGTATTTACTTGTTCATAGACGAATCAAGTTAGACTCTGCATACCATATTTTTACTGGTAAGGAGAATACTGTGCCAGGAAGCTATTAAATTCTTCCAGGCAAAATGACCTATCATTTCCAAACATGGGCCCAATAATGCTCCTTAGAAAATGATAATTCTGTTACTAGAGCACTGCTTCTTCCAGAAGGGAAATTGCCCATTCATACAGTCAGGCAACGATGAATAAAACATGCAGGATGTGAAATACAGGAGGCATGATGTCCCATTTAATTCCCTTCTACTATGTCAGCACATTCTGCAAGGATAACTTTCATAGACTGCTGGAGGCTTGCTATTAAACACTTAAAATAGTGGGAATTAGGAAGTTTATTGCTTCACAGCATGTTGAATCAGACATATCCAAGAATAGTGTTTTCATAAAAGTAGAAGTTCCCCCTCCTTATCAAAAAATCTGTAAGTTTGATTCAGTGAAGACAATATAGAAACCTTTGGAGCTTGGACACAAACCAGAAAATCTCAGAATTGAGCCAACTTCCCTCCGCATATCAGATACTTCCTGAGAGGCCAGCACTGATTAATTTTTGTTGTTATTCTTTTTCTTGTTTTGTCAACTAGGAGTAAACTAGTGTCATCTTGGAAAAGGAGACTTAACTGAGGGATTGTCTCCATCAGAATGACTAGAGGTACACTAGTGTGGCATTTTCTTGATTAATGTTTGATGTGTTATGCTACTGTGGGAACTGCCACACTGGGCAGGTGGTCCTGGGTAGCATAAGAAACTAAGGTAAGCAAACTGGGAAAGAAAGTAAAGAAGCAGCATTACTCCAAGGCCTCTGTTTTAGGTATACTTACAAATTCAGGCTAAGAATTCCCTTAATGGTGAACTATAAACTCTAAGACAAAATGAAGTCTTCTTCAGGTAGACTTTTGTCAAGGTAGGACGGGGGCATTCTTCATGCAATTATAATCTATATTTACAAACCTCTCAAGTAGTATTTATTTCAGCAAGACAATGAATGACTCCTCTAACAGACTTTATTTGAATACCTAAGGACTATTAATATAGAAGAATCCATTGCTCTATTATAGCAAAATTATATTTTCATTGCTAAGTTTTGTGATTAGTTACTAAATTTTATGGCATTGTATGCAACCCAGAGAGAGTATTGCAACCTCTGTCCATTCCCAAACAAGTCACATTATATCTCAGCTCCTCTAGCCCTTCATTCATAAAAGTGTGTCTATGAGCAATACTTGACCCTACTAGTTCAAACACACACACACACACACACACACACACACACACACACACACACTGCACACACACACACACACTGGGAGGGATAAGGATGAGGCCAATGATTTGCCACTATTTTTTTTTTTAATGAATCTGAACTGTGTTAGACACTCCTAACAGTATTAAGTACTTCACATGGAGGCTGAAATTGCCAACTGTCTCCAAATTGGCACAGTACATCCTTGGAAGAGGAAAGCTTGCTGAACACTGAGACGTGGTTTCCAACTTGGTTGCTTCACCTCTGAAGGGCTTTAAACAAGAACATTAACCATTCCAATCACTCTGGATTTTTACTAACTTGGTTGGAATCTTACATCTGCCAGGTGCTAAATTTGTGACTTTAAATAACTTGTTTAAAATTGTCATGCCTCTTTGTCTTTATCCATGAAATATAATACCTGTTAAACAGCATGTTCTTCCAAAGATTAAGGCAAATAGTATGCAAAGAGCATAGCATAATGGCTGTCCCACAGTATGGGTTTAGCATTTTGCACTGCTGCTATTGTTATATTCTGTTAAATATGGATTAAAGTACTTAATCTTGTTGAGAGAATGTCATGTGGGGAAATTCAATGATAGTTTCAAATGGATAGTCTTTTAAATGCAATGTCTTGGCCAAAAAAGACTCTAAAAGCCCACTTATCTGTACTTTTTCTCCTTACTCAATGTCCATCCCAAATGTTGTCTCTATGTAAACTCCTTACAGTAGACAGAATTCCTAGGGTATCTAAACTGCAAGCTCGTCTTCCAGTTGGCATATACTATTACAGACACCAGCCAGCATCATGTCACATTCCCTGAGGTCAGGAAGGCCTTTCTAATTTGAAAACTTTGAAGCCTATCCCCTTCTTTATTCCTCCATTTATCCATGAAATACAGCTTTTATATAAGAAAGAAGATAACAACTTACAAATACTGAAATCTATTTTATATCCAGTAGCCATATAAAGAAAACGACTGTAGTATTGCATAGAATCAATTATAAGATATATCAAAGTACATTATGACTAAATTTAAAAAAAATTTATGCTGGGCATGGTGGAGCACACCTTTAATCCAAGCACTCAGGAGGCAGACACAAGTGGATTTCTGAGTCTGAGGCCAGTCTGGTCTACAAAGTGAGATCCGGGACAGCCAGGGCTATATAGACAAAACCTGTCTTGAAAACAAAAAACAAAAACAACAACAACAAAAAATTATTTATCAAGAATGTTATGCTTAACAAGGGTCTTAAAATTTGCAAAAGGATGGACCAACCAGTGACTGCTGCAGCTGGGGATCCACCCCATAATCAGCCACCAAACATAGACAATATTGCATAAGCCAGCAAGATAGTGCTGAAAGGGTGCTGATATAGCTGTCTCGTGGGAGGCTATACCAGTGCCTGGCAAACACAGAAGTGGATGCTCACAGTCAGCTATTAGATGGAACACAGGGTTCTCAAGGAAGGAGCTAGAGAAAGTACCCAAGGAGCTGAAGGGGTCTTCAACCCTATAGGTGGAAGAATAACATTAACTAACTAGTACCCCCAGAGCTCATGTCTCTAGCTGCATATATAGAAGAAGATGGCCTAGTTGGCCATCATTGGGAAGAGAGGCCCCTTGGTCATGCAAACTTTATATGCCCCAGTACAGGGGAATGCCAGGGCCAATATGTGGGAGGGGGTGGGTAGGGGAGCAGGGCGGGGGATGGGAGAGGGTTTAGGGGACTTTTAGGATAACATGTGAAATGTAAATGAAGAAAATATCTAATAAAAAATGTGTATTTGTTTAAATTAATGGCCAATGTTCATTTACTTTTTCTAGTAGCAAAAACTAAATAAAACATTTAGTACTGAGTGACTGGGAACTGATTAATACAGCTAAATTTGATATGTATATATGATGGTTTCAGCAAAATTTAATCACTTGAAAATACAACGACAGACATGTAGATCAATGGAATAGAATTGAAGACCCAGAAATGAATCCACACACCTATGATCACTTGATCTATGAAAGGGAGCTAAAATCATCCAGTGGGAAAAAGACAGCATTTTCAACAAATGGTGCTGGCACAAATTGCGGTTATCATGTAGAAGAATTAGAATTGATCCATTCTTTTTTTTCCAATTTTTATTAGAATATTTATAAATAAAGCAATTCTGTATTCATTGTATTCTTGTTTTCTTTGTTACTCCATTTCCATTTCAGTTTTCCTCTGATGAGTGCATATAGAATTTGGTAGGAGCAAAGTCTATAGAAAACCCATGTTTGAATTCTTATGCTGTCACCCCTGGCTTTGACCCTGTATAGGAGAAGAAATTATTTGGACCTCCATTTTCTTTTATGTCAAATGGAAAATAATAGTATCTCTAATATTTTTAAGGACTCTTTAATGAAGGTAAAAGATTGAGCAAATGCTAAATATTTGAATGGGTTCCAAAGTCTGTGGTCTTTATGCAATATTTTTCATAATCAGAAAGCTAACATTATTTTGAAGACAGCTATGCAATACAGCTCTTGGCTAGAGACTCAAGATGCTTTGTTTGTCTTGAAGCTTGCTGAATAGCAAACTATGAACAATGCATAGAAAATGCTTAGTTAAAGGTTATATTAAAAACACAACATATAAAACTGTTTGTGAGTGAAAAAAATGTGCTTTAATGTCCATGTGGGGAGAACAAAAGCAGACAAAGTCATTCCATTTGAGTAAATAGCTGGCAAAATTAGAAAGTTGTCTAACACTGTGGTAAATGATCAGTGATTCTTTCCAGATAAGATATATCAGATCATACTATGTAACCTTATCAGTCGTATGAAAAATTGAGGTGTTAAAGAATACTTGGCAAGTGACAGCATGGACTGTATAGCAAATAATTCATTAATCACACTCTAAAATTGCAGGTAGTTGCAATTATCACATCATTGTCCATGAACAAATCAGCTCATATAAGACAGCTCAGCATCCTTCTGAGATAGCATCATAGCATCATATCAAAACAAGAACCCAGAGAGAGATGGAGACTTTTATTTTCACTTTTATTAGATATTTTCTTTATTTACATTTCCAATTTTATTCCCTTTCCACATTTCCCTTCCAAACACCCCCCTATCCAATTCCCACTCCCCCTGCTCAATAACCCACTCACTCCTGCTTCCCTATCCAGGCATTCCCATATACTGGGGTATGGAGCCTTCACAAGGACAAGGGCCTCTTCTCCCATTGATTTCCCACAAGGCCATACTCAGCTACACATGCAGCTGAAGCCTTGAGTCCCTCCTTGTATACTCTGTTGTTGGTGGTTTAGTCTCTGGGAGCTCTGGGGGTACTGATTGGTTCCTATTGATGTTCCTCCCATGGGGCTGCAAACCCCTTAAGCTGAATAGTACACCATTGTGTAAATGTACCACATTTTCTGTTTTCATTCCTCTGTTGAGGGACATCTGGGTTCTTTCCAGCTTCTGGCTATTATAAATAAGCCTGCTATGAACATAGTGGAGCATGTATCCTTATTACATGTTGGAGCATCTTCTGAGTATATGCCCAGAAGAGGTATAGCTGGGACCTCAGGTAGTAATATTTCCTATTTTCTGAGTGATTGTACCAGCTTGCAACCCCACCAGCAATGGAGGAGTTATCCTCTTTCTCTACATCCTTGCCAGCATCTGCTGTCAAGTGAGTTTTTTATTTTAGCCATTCTTACTGGTGTGAGGTAGAATCTCAGGGTTATTTTGACTTGCATATCCCTGATGAGTAAGGATATTGAACATGTATTTAGGTGCTTCTCAGCCATTCAGTATTCCTCAGTTGAGAATTCTTTCTTTAGCTCTGCACCCCATTTTTAGTAGGGATATTTAGTTCTCTGGAGTCTAACTTCTTGAGTTCCTTGTATATATTGGATAATAGCCCTCTATCAGAAGTAGGGTTGATAAAGAACTTTTCCCAATCTGTTGGTTGCCGTGTTTCTGGTTGTTTTTTTTTTTTTTTTTTTTTTTTTTTTTTTTTTTTTCTATTGACAGTATCTTTGCCTTAAAGAAGCTTTGCAATTTTATGAGTTCCCATTTGTCAATTCTGTATCTTAGAGCATCAGCTATTCGTGTTCTGTTCAGGAAAATTTCCCCTGGACCCATGCTCTTGATGCTCTTCCTCACTTTCTTTTCTGTAAGTTTCAGTGTATCTAGTTTTATGTGGAGGTCCTTGATCCATTTACACTTGAGATTTGTACAAGGAGATAAGAATGGATCAATTTGCATTCTTCTACATGATAACCACAAATTGAACCAGCACCATTTGTTGAAAATGCTGTCTTTTTTTAACAAATGCATGGTTTTAGCTCCTTTGTCAAAGAAAAAAAGTGTCCATAGGTGTGTGGGTTCATTTCTGGGTCTTCAATTCTATTCCATTGATCTACCTGCCTGTCACTGTACAAATACCATGATTTTTTTTTTTTTTTTATCACGATTGCTATGTAGTACAGCTTGGTCAGGATGGTGACTCACCCAGATATTCTTTATTGTTGAGAATAGTTTTCACAATCCTGCGTTTTTGATATTCCAAATGAACTTGAGAATTGCTCTTTCTACCTCTGTGAAGAATTGAGTTGGAATTTTGATGGGGATTGCGTTGAATCTGCAGATTGTTTTTGGTAAGATGGCCATTTTGACTATATTAATCCTGCCAGTACATGAGCATGGGAGATCTTTTCCATCTTCGAGATCTTCTTCAATTTCTTTCTTCAGAGACTTGAAGTTCTTGTCAAACAGATCTTTCACTTCCTTAGTTAGAGTCACACCAAGGTATTTTATATTATTTGTGACTTCTGTGAAGATGTTGTTCCTCTAATTTCTTTCTCCACCTTGTTATCCTTTGGGAATAGAAAGGCCACTGTTTTGTCTGAAATAATTTTATATCCAGCCACTTTGCTGAAGTTGTTTATCAGGTTTAGGTGATCTCTGGTGGAATTTTTTGGATCACTTAAGTAAACTATCATATCCTATGCAGATAGTGATACTATGACTTCTTCCTTTAGAATTTGTATCCCTTTGACCTCGTTTTGTTGTCTAAATGCTCTGGCTAGGACTTCAAGTACTATATTGAATATGTAGGTATACTCTCCTCCAGGCTGGGGGCAGACCTGGTTGCCATGAAGGCAGGCCACCTATGGCTTAGCTTTTCAGCTAGGCTGGCTCCTTCTGTTTGTGTCAACTGTTGCTTTGCTTCCCAGAACCTACTACCTGCTGAGACAATCCACAGTGCACTGGACTTTGGGCTGCATCCAGGTGCCTGCCAACTGAATCCAGGCACAGACTGGCTGGGGGGTTGGGCTCAACCTCATATAACCCAAGATTCTAAGTAAAGTTGGAGATGCTTTGAACAGAGGGACTTTGCCTAGGCATCTTGCCTTCTCTCCCCATCTGGTCTTAGCCCCAGAACACCTTTCAGGGAACTCAGTTCAAGGAACTCAGTTCATGGGTAGGCTGCGGGCAGCTTACCGCAACATGTAGGGAGAGAATGAGCAGCCTTGTCTAGTCCCTGATTTTAGTGGGATTGCTTCAAGTTTCTCTCCATTTAGTTTGATGTTGGCTACTGGTTTGCTGTATATTGCTTTTAATCTTTAGGTATGGGCCTTGAATTTCTGATCTTTCCAAGATTTTTAACGTGATAAAGTGTTGCATTTTGTCAAAGGCTTTCTCAGCATCTAATTAGATGGTCATGTTGTATTTTTCTTTCAGTTTGTTTACATAGCAGATTATGTTGATGGATTTCCATATATTGAACCATCCCTGCATCTTTAGAATGAAGCCTATTTGGTCATGATGGATGATTGTTTTGATGTGTTCTTGGATTTATTTGTGAGAATTTTATTGAGTGTTTTTGCATCAACATTCATGAAGGAAATTGGTCTGAAGTTCTCTCTTTGTTCAGTCTTTGTGTGGTTTAGGTATCAGAGTAATTGTGGCTTCATAGAACGAACTGGGTAGTGTTCCTTCTGTTTCCACTTTGTTGAATAATTGGAAGAGTATTGGTATTAGATCTTCTTTGAAGGTCCGATAGAACTATGCATTAAACCCATCTGCTCCTGGGCTTTTTGGGGGTTGGGAAACTATTAATGACTGCTTCTATTCCTTTAGGGGTTATGGGCCTGTTTAGATCATTATTCTGATCCTGATTTAACTTTGGTAACTGGTATGTGTCTAGAAAAATTACCCTTTTCATTCAGATTTTCCAGTTTTGTTGACTATAGGCTTTTGTAGTAGGATCTGATCGTTTTTTTGGATTTCCTCAGATTCTGTTGTTATGTCTCCCTTCTCCCTTTTCATCTCTGATTTTATTGATTTGGATACAGTCCCTATGCCCTCTAATTATTCTGCCTAAGTGTTTATCTATGCTGTTGATTTTCTCAAAGAACCAGCTACTGGTTTGGTTGATTATTTGTATTTTTTTTCTACTTTGTTGATTTCAGCCCTTAGTTTGATTATTTCGTGCCTTCTACACATCTTGGGTCTATTTGCTTCTTTTTGTTCTAGAGCTTTCAGTTTTGCTGTCAAGATGCTAGTGTATGCTCTCTCCAGTTTCTTTTTCGAGGCTTTAAAAGCTATTAATTTTTCTCTTAGCACTGCTTTCATTGAGTCTCATAAGTTTGGGTAAGTTTTGGCTTCACTTTCTTTAAATTCTAAAAAGTCTTTAATTTCTTCATTTTTTTTCTCAACCAAATTATCTTTGAGTAGAGCATTGTTCAGCTTCCATGTGTATGTGGGCTTTCTCTTATTTTTGCTGTTATTGAAGACTAGCCTTAGTTCATGATGATCTGATAGGATGCAGGTGATCATTTCAATCTTCTTGTATCTGTTGAGGCCTATTTTGTGAAAAATTATATGGTCAGTTTTGGAGAAGGTACCATGAGGTACTGAGAAGAAGGTATATTCTTCTGTTTTAGGATAAAATGATCTATAGATATCTATTAAATCCATTTGGGTCATAACTTCTGTTAGCTTTACTGTGTCTATGTTTAGTTTCTGTTTCCAGGATCTGTCTATTGGTTGAGAGTGGGGTGTTGAAGTCTCCCTTTATGATTATGTGAGATGCAATGTGTGCTTTGAGCTTTCCTAATGTGGCTGCCCTTGCATTTAGAACATATGTGTTTATAACTGAGAAATCATCTTGCTAGATTTTACCTTTGATGAGTATGAAGTGTTCCTCCTTATCTTTTTTTTTTTTTTTTTTTGATAACTTTAAGTTGGAAGTTGATTTTATTCAATATTAGAATGGCTACTCCAGCTTGTTTCTTTGGACCATTTGCTTGGAAATTTGTTTTCCAGCCTTTCACTCTGAGATAGTGTCTATCTTTGTCACTGAGGTGGGTTTACTATATGCAGCAAAATGCTGGGTATCCAGACTAAACAGACGTATCCAGTCTGTGTAGTCTATGTCTTTTTATTGGGGGATTGAGTCTGTTGATATTAAGAGATATTAAGGAAAAGTTATTGTTGCTTCCTGTTATTTTTGCTGCTAGAGGTTGAGTTATGCTTATGTGGCTATCTTCTTTTTTGTTTATTAAAAGTAGATTACTTTCTTGGTATTCCAAAGGAGTAGTTTCTGTCCTTGTGTTGGAGTTTTTAATTTATTATCCTTTGAAGGGCTGAATTTGTGGAAAGATATTATGTAAATTTGTTTTTGCCATGGAATACCTTGGTTTCTCCATCCATGGTAAATGTACGTTTTGATGGTTATAATACCCTGAGATGGCATTTGTGTTTTCCTAGGGTCTGTATGTCATCTGCCCAGGGTCTTCTGGCTTTCATAGTCTTGGGCAAGAAGTTTGGTGTAATTCTGGTAGGTCTGCCTTTTTATGTTACTTGACCTTATTCCTTGCTGCTTTTAATATTCTTTCTTAGTTTTGTGCAATTGATGTTTTGATTATTTTGTTACTGGAGAAATTTCTTTTCTGGTCCAATCTATTTGGGGTTCTGTAGGCTTCTTGTACGTTTATGGGCATCTCTTTCATTATGTTAGGGAAGTTTTCTATAATTTTGTTGAAGATATTCACTGCTCCTTTAAGTTGGGAATTTTCAGTCTCTTCTATACCTATTACCCTTAGGTTTAGTCTTATCATTTTGTCCTGAATTTCCTGGAATGTTTTGGTTAGGAGCTTTTTGCATTTTGCATTTTCTTGGACTGTTGTGTCAATGTTTTCTATGGTATCTTCTGCCCTTGAGATTCTCTCTTCTCTTGTATTCTTTTAGTGATGCTTGCATCTATAACTCCTGACCTCTTTCCTAGGTTTCTACCTCGACATAGTCTCCCTCTGTGATTTCTTTATTGTTTCTAGATCCTGGATGGTTTTCTTTGGTTCCTTCACCTTTTTGCTTGTGTTTTCCTTTCAGGGATTTTTGTGTTTCCTCTTTAAGTTCTTCTGCCTCTTTTCCTGTGTTCTCCTGTATTTCTTTAAGTGAATTATTTATGTCCTTCTTAAAGTCCTCTATCATCATCATCAGATATGATTTTAAATCCAAATCTTGCTTTTCCAGTGTGTTGGGACATCCAGGACTTGCTGTTCTGGGAAAACTGGGTTCTGATGATGCCGTGTAGCCTTGGTTTCTCTTGATAAGGTTCTTTTGCTTACCTTACACCATCTCATTATCTCTGGTGTTAATTGTTCTTACTGTCTCTGGCTTGAGCATGTCCCTCCTGTGGGCCTGTAAGCCTGCATCAGCACTCTCTGGAGACAAGCTATCCCTTGGCAGGACCCATGCACATAGGGCTGTGGAACAGCCCCAGCTCCTGGGTACAGATAAAGGCAGGAAGGACCCTGTCCCTGCTGTTCCAGTCTGGTCCCAACTTAGACAGTCAACAGAGAAAAAAAGTGATAGATTGGGTCTTAAACATATGAAGAAATTGAAACAATTGTTCAGAGTGTATGCAAAGCAAACAACATTCAACATGGACCAAGGGCATACTTTGATAAATCACAGAAGAAACCCAGCTATAATAGAAGAACAATGTAGACTAAGAATCTGATGATTTGACAAAATATTAGCAGTGGCCTAGTACATAAATACTATATTGTGCAAACATACCAGAAATTTTGTGTATAATCATGGGTAGTGAGAAGGGCTGGAGATATGGTTTAGTGATTAAGAACACTGACTGCTCTTCCAGAGGACTGAGGTTCAAATCTCTGCATCCATATGGCAGCTCTCAGCTGGGTGTACCTCTGCTTCTGGGAAATCTGGCACCCTTGCACAGACATACATGCACATAAAGTAAAAATAATAATAAATTAAGTTTAGAAAAAAAACAAACAAAAGAGTAATGTCAACTATTCAAGAGGACTCAAATTTGATTCCTAGCACTCATATAGAGGCTCATAACCATCTGTAACACCAGTCCCAGGGAATCTGATGCCTTCTTCTGGCCTCTGTGTACTGAGCATTCATGAAGTTTGCAGGCACATATTCAGACAAAATATTCATATGCATAAATATATGAATACATAGTGGGAGTGGGTGGGCAGGGGAGCAGGGATGGGAGAGGGGGGAGGGGACTTTCAGAATAGCATTTAAAATGTAAATTAAGAAAATATCTAATAAAAATTGGAAAAAAATGAATCATGTGTATGGAGTTAATATTCCTTCTAGTTTGATTAGTAAGGGACAATCTGAATATTCTCAACAATTTCAAAAATGATCTTGCAGTACAGCATGGTGATACACATCTAGAAGCAGAAACAGGGGAATATTTGGGAGTTCAAGATCAACCTGGTATACATAGCAAGTTTCAGTACAGCTAAGGGATACATAACCTGTCTCAATTTTTAAGTCCTTGAGAAGATAACCATTGCTCTCCACCTCTCCCCACAAAACCTCACTCCACACCCAGGTACAGAGGTTACAGAGGTAGAGTATATTTCCTAGACATCTTTTCAGCTCAGTGTTATTATGTGACTGATCACTAATAAATGGAATGTGAGAGAAGTCACTACACCCTTCCATGCTTGTCCTACAAAACGTACAGCAATCAACAGCTCTCATTAGCCCTTATAAAGTGAAAGTAAAATTGTTTTTTGTTTAGCAACCAAGTATTTGAAGAGCAGCTCATTACATCCCTTAGCCTAGACTGATTATGTAACTGAATATACATCTTTCTTTCATGCCTTCATGAGTACCACTATTACCTTCCCAATCTATGCCTCTTTAAAAAAATATATCCTATTTGTTATTTATGAGTATTATGTTTGCATACATATGTGTACTACATGCAGTTATGGTACCTACAGAGGACAGGAGATTGGAAGCGAGTAGGTAAAGATATGAGGAGGTTTCATGAGGAGAATTCATCTAGGGAAGTCCCCAGTAATGCCTTTACTCTGTGGCAACAAATAAGGGATATACTGACAGAGAAAACAGACTTAGAATTTCTTGCAGAGGAAGCTCCTTCAGAGCCTTCTGATGATCAGAAAGCAAAACTGTCTGCTTGTAAAAAGAAATCGTGCTATACAGGCAAAAAAAGGAAAAGTATAGAAAAAAGTGGATCAGATACAACTGATGATGAAGGTGATGATGAATGGGATTTTTCTGAGTAAATGGCGAAGTGTGACCTAAAGGGAAGAAGAAATCGTTTTCATAACCGCCAAGACAGCAGTGGGGAAGAGGTTTTTTTTTCCCAAATTTTATTAGATAATATCTTCATTTACATTTCAAGTGTTATCCAGAAAGCTCCCTATACCCTCCCCCCTCCCGGCCCTGCTCCCCTACCCACCCACTCCCACATCTTGGCCCTGGCATTCCCCTGTATTGAGGCATATAAAGTCTGCATGACCAAGGGGCCTCTCTTCCCACTGATGGCCAACTAGGCCATCCTCTTCTATATATGCAGCTAGAGACATGAGCTCAGGGGGTACTAGTTAGTTCATGTTATTCTTCCACCTATAGGGTTGAAGACCCCTTCAGCTCCTTGGGTACTTTCCCACAATCAGCCACCAAACATAGACACTATAGCATATGCCAGCAAGATAGTGCTGAAAGGACCCAGATATAGCAGTCTCGTGGGAGACTATACCAGTGCCTGGCAAACATGGAGGTGGATGCTCACAGTCAGCTATTAGATAGAACATAGGGTTCCCAAGGAAGGAGCTAGAGAAAGTACCCAAGGAGCTGAAGGGAAGAGTCTTTAATAGTGGCACCAGTCACTCATAAACCTGTAAGGAAACCGTATCGGTTCCTGTCGCCAGTTGGTTTTGATGCTCCTGTGCAGAGGCAAAAAGACTAGGAGATTTTATTCTTACTTGCCCAGTAATTTGCGTAGAAGGTAGTGAGCCACAATGGGTACCTCTGCCTGATAAAAACTCTTAAGGAATTAGAGTCAGCAGTAAAGACACTGGGCCCCACTGCACCTTATGGTCTTAGATGTAGTAGCAAGCCAGTGGCTTACTCTTTACTATTGGCATCAAACGGCAAAGGCTACTCTTGCTCCTGGAGATTT
>LR753547.1:31572-74692 GCA_902729485.2 Mus minutoides | reverse complement strand
CTTCTTGTATGTTCATTGGCATCTCTTTCTTTAGGTTTGGGAAGTTTTCTTCTATTATTTTTGTTGAAGATATTTGCTGGCCCTTTAAGTTGAAAATCTTATTTTTCATCTACTGCTATTATCAGTAGGTTTGGTCTTCTCATTGTGTCCTGGATTTCCTGGATGTTTTGAGTTAGGATCTTTTTGCATTTTGCATTTTTTTTTTTTTGATTGTTGTGCCCATGTTCTCTATGGAATCTTCTGCACCTGAGATTCTCTCTTCCATCTCTTGTATTCTGTTGCTGATGCTCACATCTATGGTTCCTGATTTCTTTCCTAGTGTTTCTATCTCCAAAGTTGTCTCACTTTGGGTTTTCTTTATTATTTCTATTTCCCCTTTAGGTCCTGGATGGTTTTGTTCAATTCCATTACCTCTTTGGTTGTGTTTTCCTGTAGTTCTTTAAAGATTTTTTCTGTTTCCTCTCTAAGGGCTTTTACCTCTTTAGCAGTGTTCTCCTGCATTTCTTTAAGTGATTTTATTCATGTGCTTCTTAATGTTCTTCTTTATGTCCTCTACTAGCACCATGAGATATGATTTTAAATCTGAGTCTTGCTTTTCCCCTGTGTTGGAGTATCCAGGACTGGCTGAAGTGGGAGTGCTGGGTTCTGATGAAGGTGAGTGGTCTTGGTTTCTGTTATTAAGATTCTTACATTTGCCTTTCGCCATCTGGTAATCTCTGGAGTTGGTTGTTATAGTTGTCTCTGGTTGGAGCTTGTTCCTCCTGTGATTCTGCTGGCCTCTGTCAGCAGACCAGGGAGCCCAGCTCTCTCCTGAATCTCAGCGATTGGAGTAGTCTCTGCAGGCGAGCTCTCCTCTTGCTGGGAAGGTGCACGGAGTTTTGGTGTTCAGACCTGCCTCTTAGGTAAAGTTGAAGACCTTATATAGGGCTTGTCCTAGAAGATGTGTTGCCCCTGTGGTATGCACACTCACCTGCACAGACTGGTCTGTGGGAGCCTTTGTAGTCTGTGAGCTGACCTGAACAGACTGGTCTCTGAGCAACCTGGGACCCAAGATGATTCTCTCACAAGTTCTGGCAGGGAAAGCACTCCCAGGCAGAGAACTCTCCTCAGCCAGGGAGCGTGCCTGGATGTCTAGAGCCCAAAGCTGGGTGTGTTCCAAAAGGTGCATTGCTTAGCAGTTTGCTCACTCACCCTTTGCCATCCGTGAGCTGACCTGGGCAGACTGGTCTCTGAGCGATCTGGGACCCAATATGGCTCTCTCACAAGTTCCAGCAAGCAGCATGATGAGTCTTATGAGAGTTTTGTGGATAGATTGGAAGAGGCAGTTTCTAGAATGCTTCCTCCCTCGGAAGGGACTGATATATTAATAAAACTATTGGCTTGGGAGAAAGTGAATACTCTGTGCCAAGACCTGATCAGGCCAGTCCGTAAAGCAGGTTCCCTACAAGACTATATTAAAGCATGTGTAGACGCCTCACTGGCTGAAATGCAGGGCATAGCTTATGCTGCAGCAGTGAAAGGGCAGAAATTCGGCGCCTATGTCAGAAATACTTAAGGGAAAGGAATTACATGTTTCTGGTGTGGAAAGCAGGGGCACCTGAGAAAAGATTGTAGAAATTTCTCAAGAGATAAGAAGGGCTTTCCTCCGGGTCCCTGCCCACGTTATGGCAAAGGAAAGCACTGGAAAAATGAATGTAAATCAAAGTTCCACAAGGATGGAACTTCGCTCACTAAAGAAGCGGGAAAGATTAATGAGTCAAAAAACTAGGTGGGGGCTGCCTCTTAGCCCTGAGAAAAGAGAGGCACAGAGTTAAGAGGGTGGTAAAGAATCCACTCCTCTGAATCCAGAAGCTCCGGACTTTACTATCCACCATTTACCTAGAGCTACCCCAGGGAGTGCAGGGTTAGATCTGGCAGCCCTAATTAATGCTCTAATTTCTATCTGGGATGGTGTGCATCACATTTCCACTTCCGTATCGGGTACCTTGATCCAGGAACTGTAGGTCTTATCATAGGACATAGCTCAAAGTATAAGAAAAGATTTGAGGTGGTCCCTGGAGTTGTGGATTCTGATACTTTAGGTGAAATTAAAGTTATGGTTAAAGCTCTAAAGGAGACAGTTCAGCTTCATAAAGGTCAAAGGATAGCTCAGCTTTTATTATTACCTATTTACATCTCCCCAATACTACATTGAAAGGAGAGCGAGGCAAGGGACAATTTGGATCTACAGATGCTGTAGCCTGGGTACAGGAAATTAATGATAAGAGTCCTTTTATGAATATTGTTATAAATGGAAAGTCATTTAAGGGCCTTCTAGATACTGCTGCTGATAGATCCTGTATTGCAGGTAGAGATTGGCCTTCATCTTGGCCTTTTCACCGGTCCTCCTCTACCCTGCAAAGGTTAGGGATGGCTGCTAACGTGGCCCAAAGCTCACAAATATTAAAATGGAAGTGTGAAGGAAAAACAGCATATACAACCTTATGTCATAGCTTCCCTACCCTTTTCACTTTGGGGAAGGGACATTATGGAGGATATGGATGTTAAACTGGTTACCTCAGACAATCTAAACTGGCAAAAATTTTCATAGGGGTCACTGATGAGCATTTATATGCTGATAAAATAGAATGGAAAGATCCAGAGCCTGTGTGGATTAATCAGTGGCCCCTAACTAAGGAAAAGATACAGGCTATTGAAGAGCTGGTGAAGGAACAGTTGGAGAAAGGGCATATAGAGGAGTCTAACAGTCCAGGGAATACTCCTATATTTGTTATAAAGAAAAAATCAGGGAAGTGGAGACTTTTGCAAGATCTTAGAGCAGTTAATTCTACTATGCACGATATGGGGGCCTTACAACCAGGACTCCCTTCACCAGTTGCTATTCCAAAACAATATTATATTATAGTTATAGATTTACATGATTGCTTCTTTACAATAAAACTGCATCCCCTGGGGCTGGTGAGATGGCTCAGTGGGTAAGAGCACCCGACTGCTCTTCCGAAGGTGATAAGTTCAAATCCCAGCAACCACATGGTGGCTCACAACCATCTGATCTGGCTCCCTCTTTTGGAGTGTCTGAAGACAGCTACAGTGTACTTACGTATAATAAATAAAAAATAAATCTTAAAAAAAAAAAAAAAAAACTGCATCCTGAAGATTCCAAAAGATTTGCTTTTAGTGTTCCCTCAGTAAATTTGCAAAGGCCTTACACGAGATTTCAGTGGAAGGTTTTACTTCAAGGAATGAAGAATAGTCCTATGTTGTGCCAAAATTTGTAGATAAAGCTTAATGTTAATTATTAAGGCTCAAACTTGTTCCAAAGATTTGTTCGGTAAAGAAATGCAAAATATAACTGTCCCATATAACAAGCAGCAATTTGAACAGTTATTGCAAAATGATGAGGATTGAAGAATAGCTCTACAAGGATATACAGGACAGATTAAGTATTATCTACCTAGGCATTCTTTAATTGAATTTTCTAAAAATGCTGAATTTGTTTTTCCTAATAAAATTTCCAAAGAGCCTTTACAGGAAGCACTCCTGGTTTTTACAGATGGTCCTTCTAACAGCAGGGCAGTAGTGTATAAAGAAAAATATCCCCCTATAATAAAAAGGGTAATAGAGTTTTTTGCTCAACAAGCAGAAATTGCTGCTGTGATTCTAGCTTTAGAAAAATTTACTCAGGCTTTTAATCTTTGTGCAGATTCTAAATATGTCACAGGCCTGTTTCCAGCCATAGAGACAGCTTTGCTGTCTGGGGATTCTAAAATCCTAAAGAAGTTACAGCAACTGCAGTCTTTGATTCAGAAAGGAAAAGTTCTTTATAGGACATATCTGTGGACATACAGGTCCACTGTCTTTAGGAAATTTGTTAGACGACAGATATACTAAAGAAATAATCATGAGCGTCATAGAAAGAGCTCAGCTAAGTCATCAGCTACACCATCAAAATGCTTTGTCACTAAAAAGAATGTTTCAAATTACTAGAGAACAGGCTAGACAGATTGTGAAGCAATGCTAGCATTGTCCAAAGGTGTACCACCCTCAAAAAATGGGTGTAAACCCACGAGGTTTGAAAGCGCAAGTCCTATGGCAGATGGATGTTACTCATGTACAGGAATTTGGAAAGTTATGCTTTGTACATGTTATAGTGGATACTTTTTCACATGCTGTCATGGCCACTGCCAGAATGGGAGAGGCAGTAAAAGATGTTGTACAGCACTCGCTGGCTTGCTTCTTATACCTAGGTGTTCCAAAGAAAATAAAAACAGACAATGGGCCGGCCTATATCTCTAGGGCATTTGCAAAGTTTTTGAATCAGTGGAATATTGAGCATGTTACTGGAATTCCTTATAATCCACAAGGACAGGCAATAATAGAAAGAACTCATCAAGCATTAAAGAATCAGCTTCATAGCGTGAAAGCTGCTAATCAATTTTACTCACCCATCATGCTTTAAATCATGCCTTGTTTGTAATTAATCATCTTAATACCATATCTCTCCTATGATGAGACGTTGGGGTCCAGTTGCTTTTAAAGCACAACCTATAGTGATGTGGAAAGATCTTTTAACTGGCACCTGGAAAGGGCCAGATGTGTTAATCACCTCAGGAAGAGGATATGCATGTGTATTTCCACAGAATGCAGAATCCTCAGTCTGGATCCCTGACAGACTCATCCAACCAGCCCTGCCCCTCCCGCACACCAAGGCTCACGAGAAAGAGGAAGAAGGAGCAGGAAGAATGAATGGAATGCTTGTGGCCAGAATGAAGAAACTCTCCCTATCCACGCTGAAGACTGCAGCAACCAAAACCACTTCGGTGCTGACTTGGGGACAGCTAAAGAACCTGACTTGTGAGGTGGAAGAAATGGTGCAGAAAACTGGCCAGACATTCTCCTCTGAGACAGTATTTTTGGCTATGCTTGCTTTAATAACTACACAGGTGACTGTTGTAGCAGGGGCTAGCTTTTGGGCTTATATAACTAAGCCACCACTTCTTCATCCAGTCGGGTGGAATGAACAGAATAGTATTAAGGTCATGACTAATAATTCAGAGTTGTTGGGTGGATTCCTAGATTTTTGTAGGGATCATCATATTTCCAAGCATGTTAATTATGAAGGAAGGTCTGACACAGCCCCTATTTGTCTAGCTTTTAAAGGAACAAGATAGGGTGCTTGCCAATAAGCTATAGATCTTTTGAGACTGATGCTCCTGATAGTGAGGATAAACTTAAGCGCTGGGTATGGAAATTGCGATTTCAGAAGCTTGGATATGATAATTATAATGAAACTTCTAAGACTGTACCTAGTTTACTTATCCCTGATTGTATGGCAATTACCAGAGATAAAGACAATGATTATGGTATTTGACCCTGATATGGGGAATGAGCCTTTGAAATATTTCACCCCAGGTTTTGTAGCCCCAATCTGGGTTGGTCATTCTGTTGCATATAATATTACTGCTATCCAACCAGATCTGTTTAGACTTGTTGCTGCGGCTAACATGATCTTTTTAAAGAAACCCAGAGCTCAGGCCAACTCCTCCATAGCTGTGAAAGCTTGTGTGCCTTACCCATATGCTATATTGTTTGGTAATTTTGATAGAGTTAAGATCACCAATCTTGGCAAATCTTTTCATATTAGTTGTAATTCTTGCAAATTGACAAATTGTGTAGATCCTAACTTACATAAGGAATCTGCTATCATGATGTTGTTAAAAAGACCTGCGTATTTTGCTGCCTGTAGACTTAGGAAATAATCCTTGGTTTGAGAATTCAGGATTGAAAAGTTTAAAACAAAAAGTTAAATGAGCTTATTAGACCAAAGAGATTTGTTGCAGCTCTGATTTTAGGAATTACTGCTTTAATTGCAATTCTAACTTCTTTTGCAGTATCTACCACAGCTTTAGTTCAGCAGTTACATACTGCTCATTTTGTTAAGGATATGCATAGGAATATCTCTGTAGCCTTGTGAGAACTGCATATTATAGATAAAAAAAAAAAAAAAAAAACTGGAGGCAAAGGTTAATGCCCTAGAAGAAGTAGTGCTGGCAATAGGGCAAGATATTGCAAATATTAAGGTTAGGTTAGCTACTAAGTGTCATGCTTTGTAGAGAGCCATTCAACCGTTCCTTAAAGACTGCACAGACCGTCTCAGTTGTACTGGCATAAACAACTCTTAATTGGAATTAGGCAGTGTCAGCTGTTGTTTGATCTCGTGCCCGACCACGAGGCAGCTCAAGACCACCTGGGGTAGAGTCACGAGGCAGCTCGGTGATTGGCCAGGACAGGGTATAAATAGGCTGCTCAAGGTGGGTCCATTTGCCATTTGCCATCATGCTCTGCTAAGCTGTAAGTGCATCAAGTTCCTGAGTAAACCATTGGGGAAGAAACCTGTTTTGTCTTGTGTCTCATTCCCGCTGGACAGGGACGGGGCATGACAAAATGATGGCCCGTATGGCGAAGGAGCAATTCTGACCCGCATGAAGGTTTCAGAACCCCACCGGTACAGGGTGGGTCCGGTAAGTAACAAGTCCGTGGTAAAAGCGGCCACAATTTCAGTCCGCGGTAAAGCGGCTGGCGGGCCCAGTGAAGGTTCCTAGGACGAGTTAGTAAAAGTTCTCGGTAATTGAGACGAGTGAGAAGGTAGACGGTTCCTGGTTCCTAGGACGAGTAGAGGTTCCCAGTTGTTGGGACGAGGTAGTAGGATTCTGGGACGAATAGTGGGGTTCCCAGGACGAGTGTAGAAGGAGTAAGGTTCCCGGTTATAGGGACGAGCAGGAGTTCCCGGTAGTAGGGTAGAAGTGGATTGAAGAAAAAAAAAGGTAGAGTTCAGGAAGGACAAGATTTAAAAGATAGAGAAGCTTGAGGAATTGTTGGGAGAGTGAGTTGTAAAAGCAAAAAAAAAAAAAAAAAAAAAAAGGTGGAGTTCAGGAAGGACAAGATTCAAAAGATAGAGAAGCTTGAGGAAGAAATGGAGGCTAAGTTACAGGTGATTTCAATAATGAATAACCAGAAGCCATAAGACAAATGGGCAGTGAGATGCGCAGGTGATTTTGATAAAATCCTTGCAATTGCCATCCACAGTCAGGAAAAAGGAGAGTCAGCACCTCCTCCACCTGGACAGCTTGATGCAGAGCTGAAAGAGGGCAGCATTGTAGAAAGTAGAGGAAAGGTTGCAATCTGTGTTTTTATACCATTGATACTTGTTCAGGAATCATTCATGCAACCCCTTTGCCTGGTGAGAAGGCTCACAATGTCATTGGACATTGCTTAGAAGCTTGGGCTGCCTGGGGAAAACCTCAGCAGCTCAGAACTGACAATGGACCAGCTTACAAATGGCTCATAGCACTGTAAAGGAGTGCTTACAAAAACAAAAAGGGGGAATAGGCCAAGGCCGTACCCCCAAAGAAATTTTCTGAATTTGGATATTCGTGGCCAATCAGAGGCTGACAGGCATAGTGTGGGGCATGCACCCCATTTAGAACAAGTTAAATGGAAAGACATCTTAACAGGTCTGTGGTGAGGACCTGATCCCGTGCTGACATGGGCACGAGGTGCTGTTTGTATTTTCCCACAGAACCAACAAAATCCGGTGTGGGTGCCTGAATGGCTGGTGAAGAAGGTGAAGAATGGAGACAGCCCGGTGACCCCGAGTGGATTGTTAAGCTGGAGCCTGCGACCCTATAATCGAGAAATTGTCAGCACAGAATCTACAAGCAGTGCCCCATCTGGGAACTGGGTGGGCAAAAGGAGCTTTAGCCTTAGGCCTGGTCCTGGTCTCCATCGGTTGCCTGTGGTGTCTCTGCAAACTGACCCAGGTTCATCGAAAAAGAGATCTTACTATGCTGACTGATGCCACTATTGCCACGGAGGTTAGCCAGTCCCCCCCCCCCAAGTTTGGCTTGCTGCAATTAAGCAGTGATGTTTGCCTTGTGAGTGTGCTTTCTCCTATTTCGCTATGATTGCTGAGGTCCCAACAGTTAAGGCTCAGGCAGGCTGTTGCCTAAAACAGAGGCCATGCCGACAGGGGATGCCAGCTTACCCTGGGCCTTAGTAGGCTTGTGCTGCGTGAGTACTCAGTGACGGGCTTGATGGCCTGGCCTAGAAATAATCTGACCTAAAGCATAATGACTTGGAGAGCTGGTTGCCACTTGTTCATATGAAATAAAAAAGGGGGAGATGTAGGGAGCCATTCAACCGCTCCTTAAAAACGGCACAGACCGTCTCAGTTGTATTGGCATAAACAACTCTTAATTGGCATTAGGCAATGTCGGCTGTTGTTTGATCTGGTGCCCAACCATCTGGTGTAGAGTCACGAGGCAGCTCAAGACCACCTGGGGTAGAGTCACGAGGCAGCTCGGTGATTGGCCAGGACAGGGTAAAATAGGCTGCTCAAGGTGGGTCCATTTGCCATTTGCCATCATGCTCTGCTAAGCTGTAAGTGCATCAAGTTCCTGAGTAAACCATTGGGGAAGAAACCTGTTTTGTCTTGTGTCTTATTCCCCCTGGACAGGGACGGTGCACGACAATGCTTCATTCCAATATATTTGTGTCATGCCATTACCTTATAATACAACCATTGATTGGGAAAAGACTAAAGCTCATTTTCAGGGAGTATGGAGAGATACTGATATTTCTCATGACTTGGAACAGCTGAAGGCAGAAATTTCAGATATTAGCAAAAGTCACTCGGACACTTGGAACATTGATGAATTGGCCAGAGACTTAAAAAATAACCTAAGTGCTTTGAATCCCCTGCATTAGTTTCAATATATAATCCTACTTGATATTATTATTGGCATTATTTTATTGGTAACCATTGTGTTTCCAATTATCCTTAGAGCTCTTCTGAGATCTGTAGCCATGACGAAGCGGGACATTCTAGAACTTGGGCTGAAAAATAAAGAAAGGAGGAGAATGTTACACACATCCCAATGAAGTTGCTTGACAAGTTGAAAAACTTGAAAGCGCTCATGAGACAGAGTTTCAAAATGAACTCATCTCCTGGGAAGACAATCTCGCTACCCGTATATCCCCATGTTAGTCTGGTGTATAGATCCACGTGCTCTCATTTAGAAGGATTCTATTATAGTGTTTTAAATGATTGAATTCTGACCTAGCTAAGCCTTCCGCCAGTGTTCTAACGTCCTAGTATATCCTTGTAGTCAGTGGGAATCTAGAGACAGGGAAACTAGGAATTACAAAGAACGGAGCCAGAGTAGCTCAGGGCTCCTCTGCAAAATGTTTACTAGGGACTATATGTAGCCAGTCTTACCCAGGTAAGGAACTATATAAGAGTTAGAAACCTCAGGGCAAGCTTAGCAAAGCATATACTTAGAATCTTCTATAGCCAGGTATGGAAGACCACATTACTTGTTAGTAGAAAGTTCCTCCACACTATCGCCCAGAAATATAGCTAAGTCACTGCCCTACACAGGAATTCACCATTATCTAAGAAGAAGGAAGGAAGTTTGTGACCTGAGGAAGAACCAGGGTAGATACTCAGAACTATAGCTAGTTGAGTTACATCCATATACAAGTATTTACAATGGCCTAGGGGGGAAGGTGGACTATGGCAAGGGCATGAAGCTTAAGCTGACCTTAGGTGGAGTTGTTTTTGATCCCAGTTGTTAACATTCATCCCAGTTCTTCTATGTTTGCATTCCTCTGTTTTGTGTAAGAATCCAGTAACCTCTTTGTATCTTGCCGGTGTGTCACCTAACTTCCCTATTTTCTTCTATATAAAAAGTCTGATGCTCAATTTGGCAAATTACATTCAGATCCACACTCCCTTGTGTCGTGTCTATTTGTCACCCCACTTTCGCTGAACTCCTTTGCCCACTTGCTCCAGAGAACCAACTCCAAGCAGACAGGGGACCTGAAGGGTTGCAGCACTTACTACCTACAGTGAGTGCTGGGGAGTTTTCTCAGTTGCACTAGTATCTTTGTATAATTTTATATGGTAGTTATATACATTTCATGTCCATCTTCTCAAGGACATTTAAAAAATGAGACATGAGAAAATATATATACATAGTATTTGTTTTAACATACATGACATACATATATATATCAAAAGACAACTTGAGGTAGTGAGTTATCCCCTTATACATATGGTTCCTGAAGTTTGAACTCTGATATTCAGGGTTGGCAACAACCACCTTTATCCATTGATCCATCTCATCAAGCCCAAATATGTTTTTAAAGTTGATTTCTTGTGAATGAAGCATGTCAAATCAATGGGAATAATTGAATTACACAATAAATTTTGTGGGCTTTATTTATTTATTATAATAAATTAGACTGGTCTTTGGGGGAAAATGTGATTATATACCTGTCTTATTACCCGTAGCAAAATAAAATGCCAGATGGACAACACAATAATAAGCAATTTCTTTAATGATACAAAACCACAACAGAAGTAAACAGGAGAGATTTATTTTCAACATTCTCAGAAATAAGCCTGACACATTGCCACAAAGTCATTAACAAGAAACAAAGATGAGTAGCTAGAGTGAATGTTAAAGTGTGAGTGGCACGAACAAAGTAAGATAAAATAGTTTCTAAAAATATGACAAAGAATCTAAATTATTAGTAGCCAAGCACTTCTCCCACCCCTTGCCCAATGCCCATGGGTAGCCAGAAGAAAGATAATGATTAGTAGCTAGGGTGAATGTCAAAGTTCTTCTTATACCAATATACTACAAATGACACAAACAAAGCCAGATAAAATATTTTCAAAATATATGACAAAGACTCTAAATTCTCCACAGCCAAGTGCCACACCCTGGTCCCTGTGATGGAACTACATGAACAATATTCATAAGATGGAGAAATAGGGAAGAGGAAGTCTGTGGCAGAGAGATGGAAGAGAAATTGAAGCTGATTCGTTAGTGCACTGTGAAGAGAAGTGAAACTGGAGACCGAACAGTGGTGAGAAGCAGGTAGATATGAGGAATGTGGGCAAACACATGGACTCATGGTGACTTCCAAACCCAGGTGACCAGCAAGGGCCATGTCTGGTAGCCCTTCCATAGTTGGTGTCTGTGCTGATAGCTGTGGCCTGTGTTAACATCGAAGGACATCTGGATGTCGGAGGTCCAGGCTATACTGACATGGAGGGTGTGAGGGTCAAACAGAAATAAATGGCCTGTACTGCCACTTGAGTCCATGATGACATCTGGCTCCAGGTTTCCACTAAGGGCCATGTCTGGTTCTATAGTCCTACTGCATCTGGGACCTGTGTTGATGTTCTTGGTCTGAGTTACCACCAAAGGCCGTGGGATGTCACTGATATGGGCTGCCATCTGAGTGCATATGGATGTTTGAGGAACATGCTGTCACAAGAGGTCATTCTAATATGAGTAGCCTTTGCTGTCACCTGAGGCTATAGCGACATCTGGGCCCATGCTGCCACTAGGGCCATATCTGGGTCTATGGCCTTATCACAGCCAGGGTCTATGTTGACTTCCTATGTTACTTATTACCAAAGACTGTACAGGTGTTTGTGGTCTGGACTGCTGCCTAAGGCCATGTTAGCATGCAAGCATCATGCTGAGCTGAACATGCCCTTCACCTGGTCAGCATGGGAGAGCTGGCTTCAACAGAATGAGTGTGGGAAAGATGGCTTCATCCCTTACCCGCTCTAGTGTTCAGGCGAGCAGCTCAGCACATTGCCTGGTCAGCACAGTAGAGCTGGCTCTGGAGGTGAGGGTACAAGAGAGATGATGGGGCTGGTCAACTTACAGTTTCCACCTAGGACCAGATCCAGGGCTCTGAATTGGCCCACCTCAACATGTACCCTATCTATGAACTGTTCGGTTCTGTGAAGGGGCCAGGCCTACAAATCCAAAGTGGCAAGATCCCTGATACAGGACAACAAGAGGATATCTGAGAGGACCCTCACTGAGGATCCAGTATCGATAGTGTAGCAGAAGCCAGATGCCATGAACCACAATGACTCTTTACAATAAACATTTGTGAGTAAAGATGATTGAGCAACATGGATTGGTAGGATTAACACAATAAAAATGAACACCCTACCAAATCTATAGATTCAACACAATCTCCATCAAGATTCCAACACAGTTCTTCACAGACATGGAACAAGAGGGAGGAGGAGTGGGATAAGAAACTGTGGGAGGGGGACCAGGAGTGGGGCAATGGCTGAATTTTAAATTTGAAAATAAAAAAATATATATATGTTTGATTGAGAGTATCTTTTGTGATACACCATGATACACTGCAGCTTCCCTGTTTGAGAATTATCTTTTCTCTTAGAGAACAAGTTGTAATGACAGAGGGCAGATATGAAGGGATGGGGAGATGAGTAAGATTGAAGTTCATGATGTGAACTTTACAAATAACCAGTTAAAAAGTTTTTTTTTTAAATGAGAGTCTCAACATATAAAGAAATCTTACACACAAAACCAAATAACTTGAATTATCTATAAGATATGTAGACAATGAATACATATAACAAAACACTAATTACTTTTATTGGGAAAGATACATTGATTCAAAGGAAAAAGCTACAATAATCAAATTAGCATTTTTCAAAACATATTTGAACGTGGTAAAACTGCAAAGTGTTAGTCCACTTTATAAAGAGGCATCTCCCTGTTCATTATTGCTAAGTATTACTTACTATAGGCCTCAGACTCTCAAGTCCTAGTACTTGAGAGTCAGAGGCCTATAGACCATGAATTTGAGACCAGCCCATGCTATTTAGTGAAACCCTTTCTCAAAACTAACAAACAAAAATAATGAGAGCAAAAATATCTACCTATTCATACATAAATGTAAAATGGCCAAGATTCACTATTAAATGATTTTAAAAACAATCAAGACATTGAAAAATAACAGGATAATAAACATTATGCAGACATGCTTGAATAGAATATTTCTTGAGAGCCACCAGAAATAATTGCTATGGTTACTTTTGAAGTAAGTAAGCTGAGCGTTAAGGATGGTAGAAAACAAAAACATATTGTTCAGTGTATAATCTTTAATAGCTCTGTGTCCTCCACCTTGGGCACATGTTATTAAAAGTAAACGGTAAAAAGAGGCAAATTTTGAAACTTCTGAGATGTACTAATTCTTTGAAGGGTTTGAACTTCCATATAAACAGCCAGAGAACAGAGTACATGAATTTTTCAAAAAAAAAAAAAAACTTGAGTACAAAATTGCTCCAGCTTAGTTTCCCAATTTATCCAAATTCTGATGTAGCAAGAATTACTAAATTTCAGTAATGATTACTGCAATGCCAAAACTGCCAGCTATCTAAGGAAAGGCAGGATCCATAACTATGGGAAAGGAAAGAATAGTTAATAGATTCTAGACTATACACTATGCATTCACTCTCTCATTTAATCTTCATGGCAAATGTGTGACACAGAAGGTATCTTCTGAACAAATGAGGAAACAGACTCATGGGGAAGAATGAATTTACCCAGAATGACAAGGCTGATGCCTCTGAGAAAGCAAACAGATAACAATCTGTGTTACTTCTCAAAGGTCCTTTGCTTGCCAGGTTACAAAGTATCCAATGAAATGCAGTAATATATTGCCCTTGTACACTCCAGCTCTAATCTGAGTTACACCATTCTTCTCTACCTCAAATGACATGAAGATACAATTAGGAGATGGGTTCTAATTTCTATTCATGTCAGATTGCTTATTCATAAAAGGAGACCCACGAATGCAGCAGAGCTATTACAAAGATTCAAAAAAATTATATAAATTGCCTGGCACATCATGGATGCTCAACAAATTTTGGCCACTAGCACTATTAATCAACTAAAATTAAACTTACATGGGCAACTGGGAATCTGTTCTGAGTCATGGAAATTGCTGGAAGTAGAATAATGAAAGATGTAAGAATGAGAATTTTTGAACTAGATTCTCTTCTGTCAGAATCCTGAAACCATGTTGTCCTGAATATATGACCCTTTAAAAGTTATCTAACACTTGGCTTTAATTCCCCCCGTCTTGGTTTGCATTTCTATTGTTGTGGTATATACTAAAACCCAAATGAACTAGAGGAGGGAAGAAAGGGCTTACTGGTTGATAGTACATCACTGGTTGAATCCAAGGAACTCAAATCAGCAACCAGGATTTGGGGACTGAAGCTAGGAAATGAAAGGATACTACTTTTTTTTTTCCAACTTTTATTAGATATTTTCTTCATTTACATTTCAAGTGTTATCCAGAAAGTTCCCTATACCCTCCCCCCTCCCGGCCCTGCTCCCCTACCCACCCGCTCCCACATCTTGGCCCTGGCGTTCCCCTGTACTGGGGCATATAAAGTCTGCATGAGCAAGGGGCCTCTCTTCCCAATGATGGCCAACTAGGCCATCCTCTTCTATATATGCAATTAGAGACATGAGCTCAGGGGGTACTAGTTAGTTCATGTTATTCTTCCACCTATAGGGTTGAAGACCCCTTCAGCTCCTTGGGTACTTTCTCTAGCTCCTTCCTTGGGAACCCTGTGTTCCATCTAATAGCTGACTGTGTGCTTCCATCTCCATGTTTTCCAGGCAGTCCCACGAGACAGCTATATCCAGGCCCTTTCAGCACTATCTTGCTGGCATATGCTATAGTGTCTATGTTTGGTGGCTGACTGTGGGATGGATCCCTGGCAGCCGCAGTCATTGGGTCCATCCTTTGGATTCAGCTTCACACATGATCTCTGTAACTCCTTCAATGTGTGCTTTGTTGATACCACTTATTGGCTTGTTCCAGGCTCATATTCTTCCACCTTCATTATACAATCCAAGCCTATCTGCCTATTGACAGCACCACCTACAATAGACTGAGCTCTCCTGCATAAATTAACAATGAAGAAAACGCCCCCACAAACATGCCTTAAGCCAATCTGATGAAAACTACTTATTATTTTGCTTTCTCCAGGTATGTCAAGATGATAACTGAAACTGTGACATTTTTCCATGTATAAATGGTATAATTTGAAGATTTATCTACCATCATATCTGTAAGGATACAATGAAACAATTTCCATGGATTGTAAATATTATCTTTGATTGTTATTCATACATTCTTCTGCATTTAAATATGCATAAACCCACAGATTGTGATGTTAGATACTCAAGTACAAATAAACTCATAATAAAGAAAGAATAATTATTATCAGTAATTGTCATTTTTTCCTCCCATAAATCCTCCTTGGTATTAATTAAATTCTACCTCTTCTATTATCTTTTCCACATATCCACCATGTAGTTACTTGATACCATTACCAAGGCTGATTATAAATTAAAGCATTTAATCAGGGGATTTCCTTACAATTTTAGAAGATCCAGCTGTGGTCATCCCAGTATGAAGCATGACAGCAGGAAGGTAGACAAAGTGCAGGTGCAGTAGCTGAAAGCTTGTATCAGATCTAGAAGCAGAAGCCATAGAGAGAGCTAGTCTGGGCCTGGTTAGGGATCTTTAAATATCAAAGCCCACCCATAGTGACACACCTCCTCCATTAAGGCTATACCTCTAGTCCCTCTGAAACAGTTCCACTAACGGGAAATCAAACATTCATAGATATGAGCATATGGGGGTCATTCCCATTCAAACCACCACACACACCAAATGGGGGTCATTCCCATTCAAACCACCACACACACCAAGAAAGCACTAATTGTTTCTTAACTTAGAATTTGCACAACACCATCTTTATACTACTATAACAGCATATTTGAGGATTCAAATTCCTCAGTTAGGCTGGATGTATGAATTATTTTTTAAACTGAGTCATTTTGAGAATGAAAAGCAAAAATATTAGTTCACTGAAACAACACTAATAAACCAGGACATTCCTAGAGAAAGTAAGAACTGTATGTAAGTAACTCCATGCTTAGCAATATGAGAAAGAACATTAGTGGAAGCCTAGCTCTACCTGACACTAGTTCTGTGATCAGGGATGAAGCCTCCATAAAGTAGGCATTTAGCAAATGATGACTATCATTTATGCACTTTTACTACCTAATAAATTGTGAGCCTCTTGAAGTAGGTAGGCCAAATTTAAATTAATTTTATTATTCCCCAGTTCCTTGCATACATGATGCCCCAAAACTATTAAGAGCTTGGCCAACTGCTGAGGAAGTGACACCTGGTATCATCTCCAAGTAAAGTGTCACAGAGGACAGCAAATAGCAAAGCAATGCCTGACCCAGTGCAGCCAGTCAACACACTTTAGGATCTCAACACACTCTGGAGTTTCCAAGAAAGAGATGACTTACACAGGAAGTAGATGGAAGATTAACTTCCAGAGAAGAGATAGAACAAGATTAGGTTTCACTGGAGATCAGCATCTATGCCTCTCATGTAGCAAACAAAGAGCTATACCCCTACTGTCTGTAACAGATATAATAGTGCCATTGGCTAGGTGCTACATGATGGAGCAGACATATAGGTTAAAACAAGAGAAACTATACACCCATGAAACAGTCAGCTGGACACAGGCTGTAAAGAAACTATTGCCCAAATAGGAAATAATACAAACCCAAGGCAAATTCCTGTACAGCTGAGGAGGGGTTCAAAAGACTGAATACCTGAGACTGACTTTCCAAAGATCATTTACTGAATACAGATGGAGAGAATTGATGTAAATGACATATGCTTTTGTATGACATGGCTTTAGCAATCTAGATCTAGGGCTATTGGAGAGGGAGGAAGCACTGCCACCAAGTACACAGAAAGTGAAGCTCAGCTCAATAGAACTCTTGGTAATCTACTGATACATTTAAAGTTTTGAATATTTATCAAATGCTGAGTATTAGGCACTAGATACAATAGTGCCTAATCAAAATTCAGCCATTGTCCTCGAGAAGTTCAATGGGCTTTTAAAGTTACATTCATTTTAGCACATACATATGAGTATGTGTTCCCACATGCATGTGTGCGTGCATGTGTGCACGCATGCATTTGTCAAATAAAATAAAAAATATAGCAAAAAAGAAACAAAACCATATGAAAGCATAAAGGAAAAACGCACAAAATTGGAAATCATAGTATATAAGCAAAAGACCAGTAAGAACAAAAGTAAAAAGCACAAATGAAACAATATAAGACAAAAGTCTACAAAAATAGCATTGAATTCTTTTTTTTTTTTTCTTAGCTATCTAGTGCTAGGCATGGATCCTACCCTAAAGAGACTGTATTGGAGCAAACTATATTTTTTTCTGTAGGTCAATTTCAGAGACCTTTTTGTTTAGGGACAAAATCCTATATGTCCAGGCATGGGTGTCATCTTATGGAGTGGGCTTTAGAGCTCATCAGAGAATGTTTGGTTACTCCCACAATGTTTGTACCACTATTGCACCAGTGTATCTTGCAGAAAGATTACCAATATATATTGTGGTTTTTGTACCTGGATTGATAGTTATCCTTCTCTCTGGTAGTGTGTAGAGTATCTTCCAGTACTATGAACACTAATTGGTAGGAATGAAGGTTCCAATTAGGCATCCATGTTCAATAAGATATATAAGGGTTGTCTTCAACAATAGAACCTTACCATTACTTCATGTAGAATAACAAATAGCCTTGGCAATAGCCTGAATTGTTTATGAGTTTCCATATGGCTCCTTTGGGCAACAATTCATTTACATAAGGCCTAGTCCTGACACTTGAGGTTTTACTTGGTGGCAAAAGATGTTTAGTCTGTGCATTCTCTCCTGCATTATTAGGTGATTTCATTTATATTTATTTCATATATGTACATATGTTAAGAAATGTGTACACTAATATATTTCCATATGGTTCCTCAAATAGAACTTAATGTTATTGTCCATCCCTTACTCCCTCTCTTTCATATTCCTCGCCACTTAATTTTTACCCTCCAGTCTTCCACCTGTCTCTCCATAACTATGTGTTCTATTTCCCATGTACTGAGAGATCCTCTCCTCCCAGTAACCACTTGTTACCTAACATATATTATGGCTACAGCACACCTTTAAAAGGCTTAAAAGCTAACATCTATACATAAGAGAAAGCATACTATATTTGTTTGGGGGAATCGGTGTTACCTCAGTGAGGATGATTTTTCCCTAACTCCATCAATTTACCTGAAAAGATCATAATTATCTTTTTTAAACTGATGAAAATATACAATTTTGTAAATGCACATTTTTATTATTCATTCCTCAGTGATTGATATTCAGGCTATTTCCAATTTCTGGCTCTCATGAATAGAGAAGCAATGAAAATAGTTGGGTAAGTATCTCTGCGGTAGGATGAAGCATCTTTTGGGTATATATTCAAGAGTTTTATAGCTGGATCTTGAGGTAAGACATTCCCACCTTCCCAAGGAACAATCACACTGATTTCCATAGTGACTGTACAAGTTTACACTCACACCAGCAACGAATTTCCCTACATCTTTACCAGAATGAGCTGACATTTGTTTTATTGATCTTTGCCAATTTGACTGGCATAAGATGAAATCTGAAAATAGTGATGACCTGCATTTCCCTGATGACTAAGGGTGTTGAACACTTCTTTACACAAAGGAATGGAGGTGGGCTGGAAGGGAAGTCTCTGAGAGCCCACAGGAAAAAGCTAAAGTCATACAGATAAGAAGGCTTTACCTAACTGTATCCACTTGTGTGAAAAAGCTTGGACCATTTTTCAATAGAGTATAAAATGACTTTCAGCTTTGCACTTCAGAGTCTTAATCAGTGCAGTGATAATAAACACTAGTTAGTTCTGAACTCCAAAATGCATTATCAGGGCTGAAATCCTGTTCCACAATGTAAAATTCTGGCCAGTTTCTCTGGCATGTGTGTGTGTGTGTGTGTGTGTGTGTGTGTGTGTGTGTGTGTGTGCTCATGCTCATGTGTGTGTTCCTGTTTGAAGCCAGAGAAGTTATGCCTTCAGATATAAAATCATCAATGAGGACCCTGGAAAATTGTCCCATTTCCCACCCTCAGGAATCACCTCTGATTTGGATCAGAGGTTTACAGGCTTTGCCATGTCCACAATATCTGCTTCCAGTGCACATAGGGGCAATCCTATATTTTACTCCATGATTTCTTCAGGAAAAATCACCAATGATCCCATGAGAACAAGATTTTATTTTTATTGGACTCCTTCCCTTTTATCCTGAGAGCTGGAAATCATATATATTTTCTGATAACCTGGAAGCCAGTAGAGAGGTAAAATACCTACCCAACAGACACCAGGGTCATTCTTTCATCTCTAAAGGGGTTTCCTTACTGATGGAAGCCAGCACTATTACAACAAAAGCTTGGGGATACTTTTTCAGGTGGGAATGTAGATAGAGACAACTCAGAGAACATCTGCATGGCTCTTTGCGTAATTGGTGGGCTCTCCAAATCAATTTTCACAGAAAACATTCAATATGGCTCCAGAAAAAACAAACAAACAAACAAACAAACAACAGCTTCTGACACTGGGCCTCAGAAGAGCTAGAAGACATGACTCTGGCACTCCACTCATTATCTGGGTTTCTAAGTTGATTGAGCTGATTTTCACATATCTTTTAGTTAGTTTTATTGTCTTTGTGATACACAAAGTGGGGAAAGTACCTGGAGTTTACAGAAGAGAGTTATAATAGAATCTGCTTTTTCACCAGTGGGTAATATGATACCACTTGAATCTCTGGACCTTAGTTTTCCTATCTGTTTAATGAAGACTAATTATGATTACTTTGATAGTCAGCTGTAGGGAGTTCATGAGAAAATACATAGAAAAATATGACTCCTTTGGTTCTGGGTTACATCACTCTGCATGATATTTTCTAGTTCCATCCTATTAGCCAAAAAGTTCAGAATACACATGATACAACTCATAGACCACAGGAAGCTTAACAAGAAGGAAGTTCCAAGTGTGGATAGCTGAAACCCACTTAGAAGGGTGAACAAAATAATCACGTGAGGCAGGTAGAGGGAGGAAACTGATTGGGAGAGGGGATGGGGAAGATCAGGTATGGGGAGAGACAAGAGGGATACCCAGAAGGCCAGGAGAATGAATCAAAATATGCAGCAGTAGGGATTTGGGGTCAGGGTAAACCTCTAGAATGTCCTAGAGACCTGGGATGTGAGATGCTACCAGGACTCAGTAGGGATGACATTAGCCTAAATGCCCAGCACTGGGGAGATGGAACCAGAAGAGACTACCTCCAGTAGATAGAAGTGCACCCCCCAGTTGAAGGAGGGGAACACCCACCCATGTTCAAAATTTTTACCCCCAAATTACTCATATCTAAAGGAAATGCAGGGACAAAAAAATGGAGCAGAGACTGAAAGAAAGGCCACCCAGTGACCAGCCCATCCTGGGATATATCCCATGCATGCACACCAAATCCAGACACTGTTAGAGGGGCCATATTATGTATGCAGACAGCAGCCAGGCATGGCTCTCCTTGGAGAGGCTCTACCAGCAACCTACTGAGACAAATGCAAATACTTAACAGCCATTGTGCCCAGATCGAGAAACTCCCAAAGTGACCACCAGGAACCACAACTCTGATGCAAGCACATGAGAACCTTTATTTGAGCTGGAGCTCATGCTGCAAACTTTCCTGAAATCAGCAGGATAAGAGGATGGTCCTGAGGTCTAGGGGAAAGGCGTTTAAAAGGGAAAAATAATAAGCAAGGATTTTTAAGCCTTGGTATTACATGATTGGGTAAGAGTATAAAGGTATGTTCAACAACATCTGGTCAAACCACAAGGCAGGATCATATATGTAAAAAGAACATCTTGACCTGGGCATGACTCATGTTTTCTTAGCCCACCCTGTTATTATCAACTAGTTGCAGCTGCTGTGTCTATTTTGCAACTACAAGAGACACTTCATGTTTTTTCTCACAAGTCAAGGGTGGGGGCCAAGCCTCTCTGAGGGCAAGTTAAAATGGAGTCTGAAAAAACAAAATGAAGTTGATTCCGCTACTTTAATCCCTTCATATCCAACCATTGGATTGAGGTCAGGGACCAATAAGGAAGAGTTATAGGAAGGACTGGAAGAGCTGAAGGAGATTGCCACCCCATAGAAAGAACAACAGTATCAACTAACCAGGACCCCTCCGAGCTCCCAGAGACTAAGCCATGAATCAAGGAGCATACATGGGCTGGTTCATGACCCTGGCACACATATAGCAGAGGAATGCCTTGTCTGGCCTCAGTGGAAGAGGAAATGCCTAACCCTGTAGAGACTTGTTGCCCCTTGGAAGATGGATGCTGGTAGGAGTGAGGTGGGGGTGGGTGGGCTGTGGCAGAGCACCCTCTCAGATGTGGGGGTAATGGGGCCTTGGATGAAGAACTCAGGGAGGGTGGAGTGGAAAGGGGGGCAACTTTTGGAATGTAAATAAATAAAATAATTTAATAAAGATTAAAAAAGAAGAAGAAAGAAAAGAAAATAAATTAAAGAAAAGAGACGAAAAGGAAAGGAAAGGAAAGGAAAGGAAAGGAAAGGAAAGGAAAGGAAAGGAAAGGAAAGGAAAGGAAAGGAAAGGAAAGGAAAGAAAAATATGACTCAGGGAAGTCTCCAGACATGAATAACTGAAGTGGGCATGAGCAACATAAGAGTCCAGCTGAATCTTCTCAAAGGCATCCTGTGGCTTTCTTCTAAGATCTCACATCATCACAGCATGTTATTATTCTTTTTAACTTGAACCGCTGAAGTCATGGTTAAAGGTGGCTATTTTTTAACAACCATCTCAAAGCATAATCTTCACCTTGTCTAATCTAATGTTTTATTATTAAGTGTATATTAGACTGAAATAGAATTTCTCAAATTTATTCACAGTAAACACAGCTTTGCAAATTACCCATGTCATCTCTTCCAGATGGTGGTTAGAGATGCTATCCAAATGCAAGTATTTACTCGGTGCATTTATTTAGGTGCCAATTTGGGATTGACATTCTGCCCCCATTACTTGTGTGCAAATAAAAGGAAGCTTATTTTGAGAATTTGAAAGCAAATTTTTTAACACTGATTGGTGTATAAACAATCAGTAGAGAAGTTTTTCTTACTGAGCTGCAATTTTGCTGGCTTTCAGAATATAAGATGAGATAGATGGACTCCCTGGGTAATGAGCACCAAGGTCATTACTTCCTGCAACATGGACAGTTCGTTGAAGTGGTCCTGCCTGAAGGTTAAAACACACACATACCCTCATTGACGTGTAAAAAACAGTTTGCATCAATGATGATGTGCTGGGCTTTGCCATACTCCAAACCAAAACAACTTAGTTGTGAAAGTTAGCGCAACATTAGATTACTATATGAATAAATCAGGAACAACACAAATCCAAATGATTGACTCAGTTTTCTGGTAACCAAAAAAATGTCAAATTCTGTTCCACATCATATATGTGGAACAAGGACATCAACATTAACCAAAAATGGGAACCTCACAGTCAATCCAGCCTGAATTGTAAAAGTAACATTATAGCTTCTTTCAGTAATAGCCTCCTTCAGCCCCTCAACTACATACCACAAAAAAAAGCACCACTAGGTCATGATGTAATATCGTTTGATATACTTTTGTATTTAAGAAAATATTTTGAGGGCTTTTACATAGGTTTATATAAATTTTCTGTAATATTTCAGAAGAGTTTTATAGCAAAGCTTTGTAGATTTGTAGAAATAGTCTTCCTTACTACTTCTATTTTTAAAAATAAAATGGACTGTGTTTGATTAGAACTACCTCTGATTTAAATATTTGGTAAATTTATTATCAAAAAATATGGGCCTATAGCTTTTATTGTATGAAACAAACAAAAATAAACAGTTTACCAGAATCTTTGAGACTCCACAGAGAGAATTTTAAGAGGTAATAATTCTTTTTAGTTCTCTTTTGCTTTTTTAGGACAAATTTTCTCTGTGTAGCTCTGGCTATCCTGGAACTTGCTCCATAGAACAGGTCAGTCTTGAACTAGGAAATAAATGCTCTGCCTCTGTCTTCTATATGAGAGGATTATAGGTGTGTGCTACCAAGCTCAGCTTAAGAAATAACTTTATAGCTATGAGTGCGTACATTAGAAAACAGGTATCTCAAATAACTATCTCAATTTTGTACTTCAGGGTCTTGACAAAACTAGAACAAGACAAAATCAAAGTTAATAGAGTAATACAAAGGATCAATAAAACAAAGAATTGTTTCTGTAAAATGACAAACAGGACAGACAAATGCCTAGTCAAATTATTCACAATATAGGTAACATTCAAATTAAAATTACAAAGTAGATATCTTACCAACTAAATAAAATAGCAGACTCAGAAATATCCATACATTTGGCTATCTAATTTTTGACAAAATAAAATTATAAAAATATGATAGAAAAAAGACAGTTTCTAAAAAATAGTGCTGGGGAAGTTGAATACCCACATGTAGAAGAGTGAACTGTATTTCATCCTATATAAAAATCAGTTCAAGATTAATAAAAACTAACAAATGGCCTGAAACATTTGAAACTACTAAAAGAAAAGGAACGCACTTCAAATTATAAATATAGGCATAGACAAAAATTTCTGATTAGAACTCTGTGCTAATTAAGTTTTGTCACCTTGACCTAAACTAGCATCACCTGAGCAAACAGAACCTCAATTGAGGAATTGCCTCTACTAAGCTGGCAAGGAGATGAGGCATTTTTATGTTTACTGATTGATATGGGAGTATTCAGTCCAGTGTAGGCAGTGCCTTCCTTGGGCATTTGGTGTAAGCAAGCAAGCTGAGTGAGGCACAAGGAGCAAACCTATAAGCAACACTCCACCATGGTCTCTGCTTCAGTTTCTGCCCTCTGGCTCCTCTTGAGCTCCTGAACTACTTCCTTTCATGATGCACAGTAATCCACAAAATGAAATAAACCCTTTCCTCCCAAAGTTCATTTTGCTCAGCATTTTATAACAGCAACCAAGAAACAAATTAAAACAGGTTCAAATAGTTCAAAATATAACTAAGAAATTATATTGTATGAAATTTAAAAAAATATATTCTACAAAGCAAACAATTCATTGAAGAAAACAGCCTGTAGAATGGAATAAAAGTTTGCCACATAGGATTGGTATCTACAATAAATAAGGAACCCAAAATAAACAAAGAACAATTACCCAATAAATAAATGTGCAATAAGTACTTGAAAAAAAAGTGTCCAAAATGAATCAAAATAACACTTCTATTTCATCTCCCCTCATTCAGAATTATTATCATAAAGAAAACATACAACAGGAAATGTTTGTAAGGATGCAGGAGAAAGGGGGATCCCTTATAACTTAGTGGGTATATAACTTAGTGCAGATGTTATAGAAAGCATTGCAGAGGTTCATTTTTCTAAACTAACTATATAACTACTATACAGTACTAACAGTCCAAAAGAACCAGAGCCAGCATACTATTTATATAACTGTACACTCACACATATAATAGTATTACTCACAATGACCAAGAAATGAAATCATACTAGATGCCTAACAATTGTGACTGCATAAAGAAAATCTGATATATATGTGATACCGAACTACAATTCAGTCATAAAATACCACATTATTTTAGAGGTTAATAATGGACCTGGAGATTATAATATGAAGAACCATAAATCAGACTCAGAAAATCAAGTATCGTATTTTCTCTCATATACAGAATAATTTTAATAGACCCAAAAGAGAATAAACACTATTCATTAATAAGAAATATATCAGAGGGAAGAATGACAAAAGAAGGTTGTGAGGTTGAATATTATTAGTATACATTATGGCATATATGAATATGACACAATGAAATTCATTGTTTTACATAGTATGCACTAACGACATACTTAAAACGTAAACCACTCAAAATGCTGGTAATGGGTTTCCTTCCCTTTTCTTTTCTTTTGTTTGTTTATTTTTTTTATTTTTGACTGTGTTTCTCTGTTTAGCCTTGGCTATCCTACTGTCCTAGAACTCATTCAGTAGACCAAACTGGTAGACTCTGCTGTCTTTGCCTCCTGAGTGCTGAGATTAAAGGCATGTGCTGTTACCACCACCACCCAGATTCAATGCATTTCTTATTGTCAATGAACTGCATTAATCGTTAATCATTCAATCATTAATAATTTATCACAATTAATAATGTGTCATATTTTTGTTTGATTTATCCTCACCCTCCAATTAAGCATATTTGATCACTTATTTAGTAACAGCTTTCTACTTTTTACACTGGAAGAAAATAATTCAGAAAACCAATAGCCCCATTGCATCAGAAATCCAAATCATCTCTATCTGTGGACTCTTGAGGTACTGGAGACCTCTGATAAATATATAACAGACATAAACCTCAGTCTTCATGTGGGTCCCCCCAATAACTGGAGTGGATGGAGCCAGAGTTTTCCTGTCTATGATACCCATTCCTCAAAAGGGCTACATTATCTGGACTCAGTGGGAGAAGATGAACTTAACCATGCAAAGACTTGAAATGCCTAGGGGGATGGGGACAATATGGGGGAGGGCACCCTCTCAGAAGAGAAGGGGAGGAGGAATGGGGGAAAAGGGACTCTGTGAGGGTGGACCAGGTAGGGAGGCAGCAATTGGGATGTAAAAATATATAAGATTTTTTAAAAGAAATAATTAAATTTTAAAAAGAAAAAGGAAAACTCAGCTCTGGTAGTGCAACTGAATTTACCAGCTCATTTGCATATAAAGCAGTGACCACAAATACTATTAGGCTGTGCTGCAGAAACAGATCACTGCCATAGATACCTTCATTTTTAGCCAACAAAATTTACAGCAGGGTTCTACAGTTCTACATCTTCTTAACTCAGAAATTCTAATGAGGTCTGTAGATTGGAAAGTGCCATTTATATTGACTGGTTGACTACAAATCTTATCAAAATAAGAACTGAAGAAAATTTAGTGTAGGTAAGGAATTGGGCACATTGCTCTCAGAGCATCACTTTAGTAACTTGTTTAACTTGCTATTTGCCCCAAATGCTACCTCCAATACCTCAGGCTGCTAAGATGCTAAAAAGAGTTTCCCTGTTTGTTTGTTTGTTTGTTTTCTACAAATGCCAAAATGGAAGAACCTGTAAAGCATATCAATATAATTCTTCATGTTATCAGATTATAATAAAATATAAACTCAAAAATATTTCCTTGGAAATATTTAATGAGTTATAGAAAGTTCATAAACTAAATAAAGAGGACTTTTTGTATTAGTTGCTTTCTGTTGCTATTATAAAATATCATGACCTGGAAAGAACTCAGATGTCCCTCAACAGAGGAATGGATACAGAAAATGTGGTACATTTACATAATGGAGTACTATTCAGCTATTAAAAACAATGATTTTATGAAATTCTTGGGCAAATGGATGTATCTGGAGGATATCATCCTGAGTGAGGCAACCCAATCACAAAGGAAGTCACTAGATATGCACTCACAGTAAGTGGATATTAGCCCAGAAACTTAGAATACTCAAGATACAACTTCCAAAACACAAGAAAATCAAGAAGAACAAAGACCACAGTGTGGATACTTCATTCCTCCTTAGAATAGGGAACAAAACAACCATGGAAGGAGTTACAGAAACCAAGTTTGGAGCTAAGATGAAAGGATGGACTATCCAGAGACTACCCGACCCAGGGTTCCATCCCATAATCATCCACCAAGCCCAGACACTATTGCATATGCCAGCAAGATTTTGCTGAAAGGACTCTGATATAGCTATCTCAAGAGAGGCTATGCCAGTGCCTGGAAAATACAGAAGTGGATGCTCACAGTCATCTATAGGATGGAACACAGGGCCCACAATGGAGGAGCTAGAGAATGTACCCAAGAAGCTGAAGGGGTCTGCAATCCTATAGATGGAACAATATGAACTAATCAGTACCCCCAGAGTTCATGTCTCTAGCTTCATATGTAGCAGAAGATGGCCTAGTTGGCCATCATTGAGAAGAGAGGCCCCTTAGTCTTGCAAACTTTATATGCTCCAATACAGGGGAATGCCAGGGCCAAAAAGTGGGAGTGGGTGGGAAGGGGAGGTGGTGGCACACGCCTTTAATCCCAGCACTTGGGAGGCAGAGGCAGGTGGATTTGTGAGTTCAAGGCCAGCCTGGTCTACAAAGTGAGTTCCAGGATAACCAGAGCTACATAGAGAAACCCTGTCTCGAAAAAAACAAAAACAAAAAACAAAAACAAAAAAAAAGAAAAGAAAAATATCATGACCAAATCAACGTTAAAAAGAGTTTATTTTGGCTTACAATTCCAGTAGTATAGAGTCCACATTGCTAGAGAAAGCATAGAAGCAAAAGCAGGAAGCTGGTTGATCTCATTACATACACAAGGCCATCAGTGGGAGGAAAGGCCTTTGGTCTTGTGAAGATTCTATGTCCCAGTATAGGGAACTGCCAGGGCCAGGAAGTAGGAGTAGGTGGGTTGGGGAGAAGGGGGAAGGGGGAGGTTATAGGGGAGATTTTTGGAGAGGAAACTAGGGCATTTGAAATGTAAATGAAGAAAACATCTAATTAAAAAAAAAAAAAGAATAGGAGAAGGAGAGGAGGGAGGCAAGGTTACCAACCTCAACTTCAGTAAAGTACTGCCTCCAGCAAAAAGTTCCATAGACTTACCAAGCAGCACTACTACAGTGTTCAAGTGTTGATATAATATGAGTCTACATGGGACATTCTTTTTTTCCATTTAAAGCATAATCCACATAAAACCTTATAAAAAATGGGACAGCTGCTTCAGGCTATTTTCCACCAATTTGTAGCAAATAAGAATTTACAAAGACTAATTTTAAAGTCTTAAAAGTCATATATGACTTTTTAAAATGTCTGCCCAGGAATGGTACATATGGGTTTTGAGGTAGAATGTGATGGTTTGTATATGCTAAGCCCAGGGGATGGCACAATTAGAATGTGTGACCTGTTGGAGTAGGTGTGTCACTTTGAGTGTGGCCCATAAGACTCTCATCTTAGCTGCCTGGAAGCCAGTATTCTGCTAGCAACCTTCAGAAGATGTAGAACTTTCAGATCCTCCTGTACTATGCCTGCCTGGATGCTGGTATGTTCCCATCGTGATGATAATGGACTGAACCTCTGAACTTGTAAGATAGCCCCAATTAAATGTTGTTCTTGTAAAAGTTGCCTTGGTCATGGTGTCTATTCACAGCAGTAAAACCCTAGCAGTAGGTTTTCTGAGAAACTGCCAAATTGATTTCCAGAGCAGTTGTACAAGTTTGTCCTCCCACCAGCACTGGGACAGTGCTCCCCTTGCTCCACATCCTCACCAGTATGTGCTGTCACTTGAGGTTTTAATCATAGCCACTCTGACCCTGTAAGATAGAATCTTGGGGTCATTTTGGTTTGCATTTCCCTGATGACTAAGGATGTTGAACATTTCTTTAGGTGCTTCTCAGCCATTCAAGAACCCTGTGTTGAGGATTCTCTGTTTAGCTCTGTACCCCATTTTTAATTGGGTTACTTGGATTGTTGTTCTCGAATTTCAGTGCATCTACACAATATTCAGCTATTTAAAACATAGACTTCATGAATTTTCAGGCAAATGGCTGCAACTTGAGAATATCATCTTGAGTGAGGTAACCCAGAGCCAGAAAGACACTTATGACAGATATCCAGCATATCTGTCTCCTGATCAGCTTCATCCAGCAGTGAATAAAGGCAGAGAAAGAGACCCATAGCCAAACTGCAGGCAGAGCTGGAGAGTCTTGTGGAAAAATTGGGGATAGAAATGAGCAAGATGGAGGGGTCAAGAGTACCACAAGAATGCCCACAGGGTCACCTAACCTGGGACCACCAGCTCAGAAGCACACAGGAAATGGACCTAGGCGCCCCTAAACTTCTGTAGCAAATGTGTAGCTTAGTGTTGATGTGGTTCCCCTAAGAAGTGGAGTGGGAGCTCTGTCAGTTTCTATTCCCTGGCACTGGGTCACCTTTCCACACACTTGGACTGCCTGTAAGGCAGGGACTGGGATGAGAGGAGGAAGAGGGCTGGGTCAGAATGTAAATGAACAAAAAAGAAAGAACTTTTTGTCCTTTCTAAAATATTAAGCAAAATATGAGAATAAAATTAGAAAAGATTGAAATGAGTAGTAATGTATCACATTTCTCCCATTAATATGAAAAACCAAACATTTCCTAAATTATAATGGTCCTTGGTAACCTATGTGTTACCTGCCAAATTTGCTGTTTGACCAGGCTTACATTTAACTTTAAAAGCCTTAGAAAAGTTATCAATTATCCTGAAAACCTGTTTCCTAGCCTTTTCTCATTTACTCAGAAAAAAATCAAATATTTTTAGAAGTTTTTTTTTTGCGCATCAAATCACAGCTGGCTGATTTCTAGATTCTGAACATTAGTTTTCTTCCCTACTGGTAGGCTCTAGGAAATGCTACCAAGTGCGGTCAATATTATTGATATTTACCATCAACCAGGAAGAGGTTCTGAACTTTTAAATTATGTTTGCTATTTTTATTAACAGACCTAAAATTGGATGAGCAAAACAGCATAAATGACAAAACACAAGCACAAAGAATGTGTCATACATACAGTTCAGCATCAAAACTCAAGGCCCTGGAAAGTGTGAATGTCTGCATAGATAGGTGCATGCTTGGTGCCCACAGAGGCCAGAAGAACCAGTGCTATAGCTGGTTGTAGGTTGTCTTGTGAGTGGGGAGAATGGAACAAACTGGTCCTGTGCATGAGCAGCAAGTGCTTTTTTTAACTCCTCGGCCATCCTTCTAGCTCCACTAATTATCCCTTTAATTCTCAGCTTGAATGATACTTCCACAGAAAAAGAGTCCTTGATTCCTAGGTGTACTTAAGTGCAATACACATACACACACACACACACACACACACACACACACACACACACACACACCATTAGTTATGGTCCCCAGTCTAGAGGAATAGGGATATTAAAAAAATAGGAATCATTTTTTTCTTTTTCTTTACTTACTAAATTCTAAGTTTGATGTCATACATGTTTTTGATTTAGAGTCTCTATATCTGACCACCAATAGCACAATGTTCTGTTGTAGCATTCCATATTCTATATTCCCTTTACAAAGTAGAATTTTATCTTTTAAAGCTGAACAGGCATTTTAAACAACACATTCTTGGCAAGGGAACCTGACAAATATTTATCAAACACAATAGAGAAATTTCTCATTTTGGTTATGAAAGGAGAACCTTGTACTGACTGTAACAAAAATAAAATATGACCAAAATGTTCACACACCGTTTAAACTACTTTCCTGAAGCTATTTTCTCCACTGTCACAGATGCAGCATAGCATCCTCCTGATCAGTCACCTAGGAGCAATTTACCTAACAGATCAACTTTGCTTCTACTTTGTCTATACTTAGCATTTTACTTCATGGTGTTCTGAATAACTAGGTCCTTTGATGCTTAGAGAGTGACTCTGGACCTTGGTCCTGCTGGTTGTGAGGTTTTGCAGGATGACTTGACTATTGTGTATTTTGGCTGTCATATGTCATATAGATTCCTTCACTGGTACTTTGGATTCCTCCTTATCCACTCTGTCATTATTACCATCTCCAACATTGAGATCATCATCTTTCTTAGCCTCAAGCTTCCCTTTTTGTTTCCACTGTGGTATCTTGCCATTTGGGGGAGCAATCACTTTTCAAATATGCCTAAGAGTTATATATCCTCCTTTTCTTCATCTTCTGAATCTTCTCACTGCACAACTAAATGTGTCTCACTAACCTCCACAGGCGATGAACCACACTCAAGGTCATACATGGTATGTCAAACCCCCAGTAGAAATGATTCATTGTACAGACTTTTACAAAGGTGTCTGTCTTAGTGAATCAGGGTTTCTATTCCTGCACAAACATCATGACCAAGAAGCAAGTTGAGGAGGAAAGGGTTTATTCAGCTCACACTTCCATACAGTTGTTTATCACCAAAGGAAGTCAGGATTGGAACTCAAGCAGGTCAGGAAGCAGGAGCTGATGCAGAGGCCATGGAGGGATGTTACTTACTGCCTTGCTTCCCCTGGCTTGCTCAACTTATTTTCTTATAGAACCCAAGACTACCAGCCCAGGGATGGTACCACCCAGAATGGGCCCTTCCCACTTGATGATTAATTGAGAAGATGTCTTACAGCTGGATCTCATGAAGGCATTTCTTCACCTGAAGCTCTTTTCTCTGTGAGAACTCCAGCTGTGTCAAGTTGACACAAAACTAGCCAGTACAATTGACCCCTTGTCAACTTGACACACAAACACAATACTATTAAGCCTCAACTCTTACTTTCTTATTCATTCCCAAGATCTAAATAACTTTAAGAGTCCCTCAGTTTTTACATATTAAAAGTTCAATCACTTTAAAATACCCAATCTTTTAAAAGTCAAAGTCTTTTAAAAATTGAAAGTCTCTTAACTGTGGGCTCCACTAAAATACCTTCTCCAATCTAGAGGGAAAAATATCAGGGCACAGTCACAATCAAAAGCAAAATCAAACTCCAACCATCCAATGTCTGAGATCTAACTCATAATCTTCTGGGCTCTTCCAAGGGCTTGGGTCACTTCTCCAGCCCTGCCCTTTGTAGCACACACCTTGTCTTCTAAGCTACAGATGCCTGTACTACACTGATGCTGCTGTTCTTAGTGTCATCTCATGGTCCTGGCATCTCCAAAACACTACTGTCTTCCACTGTAACTAGGCTTCACCAATAGCCTCTCATAGGCTCTCTTCATGGTGCCAAGCCTCAACTCCTTTGCATGACCCATTCAGTCCTGGGCCATCAACTGCAACTGAGGCTGTACCTTCACCAATGGCCTTCCATGGCCTCTCATAGTGCTGAGTCTCAGATGCTCTGCATGACCCCTTCATGCCTTCAAAACCAGTACCACCTAGGTAACTCTTACACATTACCAAGTACAGCCATAGCACAAGGTACAACCTTGCCTATCTCTGGAACACAGCCTCTGTGCTCTCAGAAAACACTTCCCAGAAGATGTCACCTCAATGATGCTGGTCTCTTCTTAATCACTACTAATTTCTTAGCTCCAGCTAACCAGCATCAATAGTCCCAGTAATGGAAAGGTTTGCTTTAGTAGTTCTGGTATCTTGTTAATCACAGCTGATTCTTCAGCCCAAGCTAACCAAAACCACAGAATCTTCACAATCAAAACATGGTCCTGATAAGTCTTTGATCTTCCCTCTGAAATTTCACAAGCCAGGCTTCCACCTTCTGCACTGTTCTCAACATTATCTTCCAAGCTCCTACACAACATCCCACAGAGCTCTTAATGATGAATTGATCTTCTACCCCAAGTTCCAAAGTCCTTCCACAGTCCTCCCCAAAACATGGTCAGGTTGTCACAGGAATACCCCACTATGCTGGTACCAATTTGTCTTAGTCAGGGTTTCTATTCCTGCACAAACATCATGACCAAGAAGCAAGTTTCCCAAAGGTTTATTCAGCTTACACTTCCACATTGTTGTTTTTGTTGTTTTTGTTTTGTTTTGTTTTATTATAATTTTTCTCTCTCAATTTATTTATTTATTTTTATTAGATATTTTCTTCATTTACAATTCAAATGCGATCCTGAAAGTCTCCCATACCCTCCCCTCAACCTGCTCCCCAACCCACCCACTCCACTGCCTGGCCCTGGCATTCCCCTGTCCTGGGGCATATGATATTCGCGAGACCATTACCAAAGGAAATCAGGACTGGAACTCAAGCAGGTCAGGAAGCAGGAGCTGATGCAGAGGCCATGGAGGGATGTTCCTTACTGGCTTGCTTTCCCTGGCTTGCTCAGCCTGCTCTCTTATAGAACCCAAGACTACCAACCCAGAGATGGCTCCACCCACAATGGGCCCTCCCACCATGATCACTAATTGAGAAAATGCCCCACAGCTGGATCTCATGGAGGCACTTCCACAACTGAAGATCCTTTCTCTGTGATAACTCCAGCCTGTGTCAAGCTGACACAGAAAAGCAGCCAGTACAGTGCCATACTGTTGCTTTCACTGGATCACCTTCCTAATCCATTCCCTCTGCCTCAATGCTATGCAAATTATCCTTTTGCTCTATCCCCTAAACTGACCTTCTTACTGGCAGCTGGTGCTCATTTCCAGCATCATTCAACTTAAAGGAATCATCTTTGTCAGCTTACAGTTCAGAATCCAAAACACAGTTCTGAGGCCTCGGGGAGCTCAGGTTCATGCTCATCTAATCTTTTAATGGCATGCTGGCACACAACTAGGTGAGGGACCCCAGATGGAGAAAATTGACTACTCTTCCTGAGAACAAGTATGCAGGAGAGAATCTCCAGGGTGTGAAACATTTTCCAATGAAAATTTCCTCCTTCAAGGAAACTAGAAAGTCTGTGTGAACTCTGCAAGATGTGTTCATAAGTAAGCTTTGACTTCTTGTGGTAATTACAATAGCATTAAACATAAAATTTTGTGTTTTAAACTCTATATACTGCCTAAGATACTTGTATGTGGTTTCTCAATACAAATAAAATATGCATGTGATTTTTTAAAGGTGTTAGGAAAGAGCATATTTTTAAAGAACCTCCCCCATCCTTGACTTCCCAAAGGTCATCACTTCAATATTTCCTTATATCTCCTTCTAGCAAATTTCCATGCCAAGATACAATTCTTTACACATGCAGCCTATCAAATTATAACCAGGCCCACACTAGGGAAACAACTTTCCCCCATTAAATAGAAAAGAACTTCAATACTATAAAGTCCAAATTCCTCGTCTTTTCTACACATTTCTAGAGCAGATTATAAATGTTACCAACTTGTTAAACTTCACAAAATGAAAAAGATCTCTCTGTATTATTTCTTACAAATGCCTGCAAATCTCTAATTGTCCCTATGAAAATTTCCAGCAGACTATCTTTTTCACAAGCTTTCTGCTATTTTCCTATCTTTGGAGAAATGTCTGTCCATGTTTTTGTCCATTAAAATATAAAAATGAGGTTGCTTCTCTTCCCACTCTAAGCTCTGCAGGGCTTCTTTGTTTCTTTCTTTCTGTAAGTTGCTTGCCCGTGTGCCCACTGCATTTTCATTTTGAGTGATTCCTTTTCTATGGAGAAGTAATCTTTTTAGTTTCATGCAACCTTATTTTCTTGTGTATGAATTTCATATATGAACACGGTGTTTGTTTGTTTGTTTGTTTGTTTTTAAATAAAATCCACTACCATTCTCTCAATTCATCTCCCATACCCTCCACCAGTCTTTCCTCCCAATTTTATTTGATTTATTTTTGGTTTAGAAACTCAACTTTTAGTATAATAACAGAATTTCCTCTCCTAGTTTTACTCTCCTATATATTAAAATCCAATTTTCTGAAGACACTCTCCTTAGGTCATCATGTCCTTTTGGTGAAATTGATGAAAATTATTCATTGCCTGTACCTCAATTTTGACTATACAACTTGATATATATATCAGAGTCCATTGAACTGTTTCCATTTTTATGCCACAATCATACTATTTTAATTATGGAATATTTGTAGTATAATTTTAAATGAGAAAATATGATGCCTCTTATCAACATTTTACCATATTAAAGGAGGAAACCACATATATTTAAATATCTTCACCTTCCTAACTTTTAAATATCATTGTCGAGTATTAGATGATGCTATAATTTTTTTTTTAAGATCTGCTTTATAAAATTCATGAAAAATGACCAGTCACTCTTTTATCCTTTAATTTAAAGAACTATGAACCTGCATGTGATGGTAAGTCTGCTAGTGATAAATTCTTTTAAACTTTTTTTATAACAAAAGAAAGCTTTGGGGTCTAGCAAGATGGCTCAGCAGCTCGGATCACCAATTTCTCTCCCAGAAGATATAACATGCACATAAAGGCACACACCCATTTGGAACTCCAGTCCTAGGACATCTGATGCTCTGCTCTGTCCTCCTAGGGCTCTGCACACACATGGTGCGCTTGGGCAGGGAAACCGCTTATATACATAAAAAAATTAAAAAAGAAAGATTTTGTTTTTCTTAGTTTTTAGTAGATATACAAATTTTAGCTGACAGTTTTGGTTCAACAATAGACTGTACTGGCTAGTTTTGTGAGTCAACTTGACACAGCTGGAGTTATCACTGAGAAAGGAGCCTCCGTTGAGGAAATGCCCCTTGTGGGTGGTGCCATCTCTGGGCTGGTAGTCTTGGGTTCTATAAGAAAGCAAGCTGAGCAAGCCAGGGGAAGCAAGCCAGTAAGGAACATCCCTCCATGGCCTCTGCATCAGCTCCTGCTTCCTGACCTGCTTGAGTTCCAGTCCTGACTTCCTTTGGTGATGAACAGCAATGTGGAAGTGTACGCTGAATAAACCCTTTCCTCCTCAACTGCTTCTTGGTCATGATGTTTGTGCAGGAATAGAAACCCTAACTAAGACATAGACAGTCTGTTGCTTTCTTTGGGGCGGGGGGGCAGGGTGGTTGGTTTTTTCGAGACAGGGTTTCTCTGTATAGCCCTGGCTGTCCTGGAACTCACTTTGTAGACCAGGCTGGCCTTGAACTCAGAAATCCGCCCTGTCTCTGCCTCCCAAGTGAATATGTTACTTTCTAATGTACATTTTCCCTTTGTTTGCTCAATGAAAGTTTCAAATTGATTTAATGAATATGTGGTAGTGTCATATTTTCCAGGTTGCTTTCAAATTTTTCTTCTTCATCTTCAGTTTTACAGAATTATAATGCGTTTTATTATGCCATTTGTCTTGGGATCAGATTCTTGGGCCTAAAGACTTTATACTCCAAATATTGTTTCATTCATCCTCCTATACTCAAAGTTCTATCCTTCTGAAAGCTGGTTATACAAATGGTGAAATATTTTGTAATTATTCTATAGGTCACTTATGTTCTATTTCTCTTCAGCTTATTTTCAGACTGTTGTTCAAACTGGGTAAGCTTTTATTATTCTGTCCTCAAATTTATGTCCCCTGTCATCTCTACTCTCCTATTAAGCTCATTCAGCAAGTCATTTATTTCTGTTGTTATATTTTTCAATTGTATAATTTTCATTTAGTTCTGTTTGTGACTTGTTTTCCTATATTCTATTTTTTACAATTATTTCAAGAGAATATATAATTGATTGCATAAGCATCCTTGTGATAAATGCTTTTAAATCCTTGTCAGATAATTTCAACATCAGATTTATTTCAGTGTCAGCATCAATTGATTTTTTCTTCATTCAAGTTATAATTTTCTTGTTATGATGTCTTTTAAATTTATCTTGGACATTGTGTCCCTATGTTAGGACACTCTAAAGGTTGTATTTTTTCCAACAGGCTTTCACACTCTTTTAGTCTAGCATGTATGTCTTGACCTATTTTTATTTATCAATAGCATTATTTTTTTCTTTGAGAATTTTATTCAATATCTTTGATCATATTTCACCTCCTCTCCAAACTCAGCCAATATCCCCACACATCCCTACCTAAGCAAATTCATATACTTGCTCTTTCTTTAAATAAACAAACACTCCATCGAGTCTGCTTTGGTTTGGCCATCTACTCTTGGAGACTGGTTAATAATATCCAATGTGTCACAACATTAAACAAAATGCCTCTTGTCCAGATGTGATACTTAGTGCCTACCTCCCCGCTTACATGCTGAGATTTTGTCTGGCTTTAGCTTGCACAGGTTTTATGGATGCTGTCACAATTGCTATGAACCCATATGTGTATCTGCCCTTTTATGTCTGGAAAACAGTTTCCTTGAAGTCATCCTCTTTCTGGCTCTTAATATATTCTGTTTCTTATCCACATAGATTACTGAGCCTTCAGAATAGAGATGTGATATAGATGTGCCATTTTGTGGACTATAGTTGCAAAGCAGTTTGTCTTCGGAGACTTAATGTTGTTACTCTGGCCAACATCTTTTAGCTGATGCCATGTGTTCCTTTTAATTATTTGTAGCACTGATGGAACTTGGAAATGTCATTGTTAGAATGCAAAGTGTTCTAGTAAGGGGAAGTCATATAGAGATCCCTCTGGAGATGTTTCAAATTGCTCTTGGTGGGAGTAAAGTCTATCTTAACTAAGATAACAGCTTCTTTTATCAGTTCTTCTTGCCCTTTTTGATGTCATTCAGTAAGAGTGGATAGTGTTTTGTTCATGTAAACAAAGATGAAGACTGGGTCTTGAAGACTGGACCTTTGGCAATCCATAAAATATTTCTTTTACTATCTTTATTGAAATACAATAGAACTAATAAATAATTCACCCATGTTAGCACGAAAAATGATTTTAGGAAAGTTATAGACTTGTGTAAACAAAGACAATCTAGTTTTAGAATATTTCCACACACTTGGTTTCTTTTTTTTCTATTTATTTATCTATTTATTGATTTATTCACCTTACATCCCTATTGCAGCAGCCCTTCTCCAAGTCCTGCTTCTTCATCCCTCTCCCCTTCTACTCTGAGAAGGGGGAGGAGCCTGGGTACCAACCCATGCTGGCACATCAAGTCACTGAAGGACTAGCCACATCTTCTCACAGTGAGGCCAGACAAGGAGGACCAGTTATGGGAACAGGATCCACAGATAGACAACAGAATCAGGTACAGCCCCCACTCCCAGTTGTTGGGGGACCCTAATGAAGACCAAGCTGCACATCTGTTACTTATGTGTGAGGAGACCTAGCTCCAGCTCTTTGGTTGGTGATTCAGTGGGTGATTTGAAGAACTAAAAATATCGACGTAATTCATAAAAGCTTATTACTATTTTCAATACCGAAGTGGCCAGATCATATTCCTGCTCTAAAATACACTAAAATAAAATAAAATAAAATAAAATAAAATAAAATAAAATCATAATTCCTAAATGTAACCCGAGGGACTCTCATGACCTGACTTCTGTTAGCCTCTTAAAGTGCACCTCTTCTTACTTTTCTCATTACTATTTCTTGATCAGTCCATTCTGCAGTACCAGGATACCAGTCTTCCCACACTTGCAGCAAACACACCTGTGTGTCTTAGGTTTTTTTGTTGTTGTTAACTTGACGCAAGCTCAGGTCATTTGGGAAGAAAGAACCTCAAATGAAAAAAAAAAAAAAAATGCTTCCCTAACATTGGCCTGTAGGCTGTGGGGTGTTTCCTGATAAATATTTGATGTGAAAAGTGTCACCTTTCTGCAAGTGGTCCTGAGCTGTAGAAGAAATCAAACTGAGAAAAGCAAGAGGCAACATATCTTCATAACTTCTGTTTCAATTTCTACCTTCAGAGTCCTACCCTGTTTGAGTTCCTGACTTAGTTTCCTTTCACAATAGAATGTGAACTGTATGATGAAATAAACCCTTTCCTCCATGACTTGTTTCTGGCATAGTGTTTTTTCACAGCAGTAGAAAAGCAAACTAGGACAACACTCTGCCCTTAGATATCTTGTATTTGTTCTTCCCTTTGCCAGAAATGCAGAATAAAACTTTTTTTCTAATCACAAAGATCTAACTACCTAAGATACATTTTCTCTGTTCACTGAAAACATCACCATTGATCCTATTGTTCCATTTAATAGTAACATTAATAATAACAATCAAATTATAACATCTGTGTTAGTTCATTGCTTGCACTGAAGTCTTCTGATACAAATTCCATTGCTGCAGCTGGTATTATGTGTGATCTCAACCCATGCCTTGCATAGCTGTTAATGATCTATGGGTATTTTTGCATGTATAAATAAATAAACTTTTATGTTGGGTATCTTGCCATCCTTTTACAATTCTTTGTGACAGGTGCTTTTCCTTCTGTATAATGTACTACCAGCCATGCCCATCACCATCTTCTCAGTTTACTAACTTGGAATAATTATTGTCACTGCAAATGCACTACATTACTTGATTCTGTATCTCTCCTTTTGGTCCACCTTCAGCCAAAATGGCCTCACTGAACCCTCTGCTCTTACAGGTCCCTCTTTATATATTTTCTTACCCCCATTTTCTTTAATAACTCAATATTAAACAGCAAAAATAACCTGAGTTCTTGTCTTTCCTTTTTCTTTTTCTTTTCCATTCATACCAACAGCAACCTATGTATCCATGCACATAGTGCTGAGGTTACACTTTACTTCCTAAGATGGCTGGCACCTGAGGGCAGGTTTTTATTTTATTTTCTTATATTTCACTATTTATTACTGTACTTTAATAATGTTTCTACCCTGTCATAATGATGGTTCTAGAAGAATGTATTCTAATTTCAGGAAAGTAGAAGCCTGGTGGCCAGGTCACCAATCTAACTGAGGGAAATAACACTTTACCCCACAACATCATAGTCCCCCTTGAACATTGCTAAACCTCTTTCTGGAAGAATTTCTGTAATCTAAAATTTTTAAATATATTAAATTCAATAAACAACCTATCTCCAGAAGTACAAATCTCATTGTAAAAACCATAAGTAACATGTAAAAAAAAAAAAAAAAAGGTGTCTTAAATGCTCCAATAATAATTAATCTCACACTGTCTCCTTTGGAAGTGAATTAAATGAAATTACAGACAAAGAATACAAAAGAATGGCTATAATTATGCGCAAACTGAATAAGACACAAATTCTTGAAGAAATACAAAAAGAATATAAAAGACTGAATTAAATAAAATGTCAATGCAGAATATAAAAAAGAAATTCAATAAAGAGATATAAATGGTGAAAAAATAAATGGAAATACTTGAAATGAGGATAAGTCAATTCAGAATTTCTGTGAACAGCCTCACTGACAGACTAGGTCAAGGATACGGCAATCTATCAGAGAGTAAAAGCACAGTAGAAGAACTGGAACACTCAAACAAAGACAAAGATAAACTATAAATAATAAGTGATAATTTCAAGATGTATAGGAGAAAAATGTACCAAAAGTTGTTCAAAAAGCCTAAACCTAAGAATCATGGTCATAGAAAGAGAAATTTGAAAATCATACAAAATATTTTCAACTAAATCATGTTGCTCTGTCTATCACCCAGTGAGATCAGTGTACATGGGAATTCTGCCTGGCCAGTGCACTATCACCTGTGGATACTGGTGCATCATTTTTTCTAACTCTACTCTCTTGCACCTTGAGAAGAGTGGAACAGGTTCCAGCCTTGCCCTTTCACCCAATGAGACTAGTATTTGTGAATGTATACACACACACACACACACACACACACACACACACACACACACACACACACTGGGGTTGAGGGTTGGAGAAAGAAGGCCCCAGATTTAACCATACCTGTTGCTCACTCCTGCTATTCCATGTAGGAATCTCCTGGCCCACACATCACCCAGTAAAATTATGGTATCAGAGGTCCCAATCTTTCCTACTTCCCAGTGATATCAGCATATGAGATGCTTTAGTTCAGTCCTTTGTGGTCAGCATGTGGATTATACAGGATCCACTTTAAATAAAAGGAGTGTGGTGAGGATGCTACCAAAAAAGCTGAAGAGATTGATGACAGGCATCTTTCTCAAGCACTCTGTTTTATCTGAGAGGCCAGGTCACTTGCTGAACCCAGAGCTTGTGATTTGGTTGGTTTAGACCCCTGTTTATTAAATGAGTTCTTTTGTAAGAGTTGCCATGGTCATGGTGTCTTTTCACAGTAACAGAAACCCTTACTAAGATAAGGAGAACATGTATGGTAAAAATGAGCAGGTTCTCTTCATCATCTTCTCTTGATATTCTGTGTAAGTTCATTCATTTCACTATAAAACCTTAGACCAATTACTTTGGAAGTTGTCCACATTGCTTCTTCTATAAGACAATGGAAACGACATTGTTTCACATGTCACAATGAAGGGTTAGCAGACATACATAGAAAAGATGTATGCTTTTCTTGGTAATTAGCAGTTGCTTTACATACATTAAAATCCTTTCAGTCTCATTTCCTAGAAGCCAAAGTTCCAAGATGATTAAAAAAATTGTGTATGAGATGTTTAATGGGTAGGGAGGACATTTGTGGGCGTAGGAACATTATGAGAACTAAAGGAGTAGCATAATTTAGGCAATTGTTAAAAACAGAGACTTTTAAGGGGAGATGGGCCCTGAAGAACACAAAGTTACATGAGTAAATGAAAGGAGAACATGACCTCTCCAACATATTTTTTGAGGAGGTTTTTATTGTAGATATGAGGGAGATTACAGCCAGAGGCATCTGGAAGAGTAGAAAGAGAAAGTTTTCTCATGAAGCAAACTATGAGAAGGGAGGGAAGTGAGAATGAGAAGAGAAAAGAAAAAAGTGTGGGCAAAGGTGACACAGAGAGGGGAGCAAGAGACAGAGGGCCAAGAGACAGGGGACAGACAGATCAAATAAGCACATTGACAAAATGCATCAGTAGGAATTAGTAGCTGGGAGAGGGGAAGTCCATGGGCAGATGTTTAGGGTAGGGGGTCTGGTAAAAAGAGCTAAGAGGAGACACAGGTACTGAGTCAGTCTGGAGACCAGCAGACACTTTTGTATGCTTAAGCACAACAATTAGCCATTTGTTCTGAATTTCTTTTGGACCCAACAATGGGTTTGACCAGACTTCTGATCTTCCATGAATGAGTCTTACAACACACTTTGCTTGAATCATAACACTCTTTACTTCTGATTGTTAAATACAATGATGCTTTGGGTTTTGGTATAGTCTACACTTCTCCCATACTTTCTTCCCACGGGGCTTGTTCTAGTTTGCTTTCTGGTGACTTAATGAATACCATGATCAAAAGCAACTAGTTTTATGTCAACTTTATACAAACTAGAGTCATCTGAGAAACCTCCACTGAGAATCTGCCTCAATATAATCTGGCTACAGGCAAGCTTGTATGGCCTTTTCTTAAATAGAGATTGATGTGGGAGGACCAGTCCATTGTGAGTGGTGCCAACCCTGGAATCTATAAGAATGTAGGCTGAGTAAACCATGGAGACTAAGCCAGTATGCAGTATCCTCTATGGCCTCTTCATCAGCTTCTGCTGTGGCCCTGTTTTAGTAGGTGCCATCACTGCCTTCAGTGATGAACTGTGGTAGGGAGAGATAAGTGAAATAAACCCTTTCTTCCCCAAGTTGCTTTTGATCATTTTGTTTCATCACAAGAAAAAAAAAACCTAAGGAATACAGGGAGGAAAATGTTTATTTGTTGCATGTTATTTCCCTGGTTTAGACTGTATATCCCTTTCCAATAATATATACTTTAGATTTGAATCATTAATGATGATTTGAAATTATATGTTACTTGTGTGGTTGTTTAATGTTTACAACTGCCAGTTAACCTAATTTATTTAGCTCATTGTTGTTCTAACACCTAACACAAAGAGCATCCTCAATAACTACACTTTCAACCTACATGCCATGCCCCATTTTATTATTCTTTGCAGGCTATGGGTTAATAGATACCTTCTTGTGGTCTTGTTTTTCTCTCCTAGATATGTTATACATGAAGTAGGTCTCAAGAACTGGAAGAAGATTCAAATCACTTCCTGAAATGCTATACTCCACATTCTTTAAATAAAAAGTAATTATATCCTCTAATTAAATTGTTGCTTCCATGATCTGTAAGTAAGGATTCTCTCTGCTCACAAACCTATTAAAAGTTGGCAAATATAGGTAAAACTATAAGCTTTTATTTTATCCCAGTTGCTATTTTATTTCTGTGTTTTACAATTGTGTGTGTTCATGGGTTCACAGAAATACATGTACCTGCAGAGACCAGATATATCAGATCCCCTTGAAACTGGAGTCACTTGCTATTGTAAACCAACAAACATGGGTGCTAGGATCTGGGACTCGAACTTGGATCCTCTGCAAAAGCAGTACATGATCTTAACCACTGAGGCATTTCTCTAGCCCCCAGTTGCTATTTCCAGTTAAGAGTTTACATAGTCTCTGGTTCTCACAAGAAAAGACTAGGACCACATTATAGTCTGGTGATCAATTCTAGTTCATCTATTCAAACTTTAATAGAAGTATTCCAGAAAGAACAGTGGTGGCACTAAGAGAAAATGAGTTCCCTATTTCAGGAAATATTCGACAGAAGACTTGTTAGTCCACTAACAAAATAACAGTCCAACAGATGAAGAAAAAATGAGAAGAATCCTGGGGTTCTTTCCAAAAATTACATTAGGAGATTCTATGATAAATATTCTTGAGCTGTCTCTCCAGTCATAAGGCTTGATGGATTTACACTGAGTCAGCTCCA
>LR753547.1:0-31472 GCA_902729485.2 Mus minutoides | reverse complement strand
CACACACACACACACACACACACACACACACACACACACAAACATTTCTGGTATACATCAGTGAAATTAACTCTAAGGGAAGAGTTTCACACCAGGCAAAGTGATATAATCTGGTGACATCCCATTTCAGCATGATAACATTGTGCTCTACTTAGAAATGAAAATTTCACGGTGATAAAAATTAAAATGGTGGTTTTGAACTATTTAAGAGAGGAATTTTCTATCAAAGTGAGAAAAAATGTTATGCAAAAGGATTTGCAGTTTCTACCATGCAGAGACATAAATATCACATATTAATAGATTTGACCTAGTTGCAATCATAGACAGTCCCATTCTCATTTTGTCTCCCTCACATGTTTGTTCTCTATTTGGGTAACTTTTCTGAAAGATCATGGGACAACTGGTTATGCAAGAATAATAAATGGATGAGTAGTACAATAATAACACTAGCAACAGATTGTTCTTAAAGAAGTATTTCTAACCTGACACAAAATTTTTCAGGCTTGTTGATTGCTGGTCTGTATTACTATTGCTGTGAGTAACTTAAAATTGCACATTAGCTTACTACATTTCATAGCTAAATTTTCAATTACATTTAATAGTTGCAAATAAAATAAAGCCATCACTGGAATACCTGTTGAGTTCTCTACCTGTCAAACAAGGAAAAGCTATTATAATACTTCCTAGCAAATCATTGTGGAACTTTGGAGTTATGTGGAAATTTCAAATGCACCTGAAATGAATATTTTCATTTTTAGTGGCTACATGAACATTTGAGTATCTCATAAAAGCAATACACTTTTTCTTCAGAACAAATCACATTTATATTTATACACATAATTTTACATAGCTTCCAAGGGATTAAATGTTCATCCTTTTTGAAGACTGTGCTGGCTAGATTTATGTCAACTTGACACAAACTAGAATCATTGTGGAAGAGGGAACCTCAAGAAAAAAAAATTCCTATCAGACTGGCCTGTGGGCAATTCTATGTTGCATCTTCTTGAGTGATGATTAATGTTGGAGAGTGCAGTTCACTCTGATGATGCTGCCCCTGGCCTGGTGGTCATAGGTATTGTAAGAAAGAAAATAACAAAGTCCTTGAAGATGAAGCCAGTGGACAGCACTCTTCCATGGCCTCTGCCTCAGTTCCAACTTCCACTGGTCTGCTTTGAGTTCTTACCCTGACTTCCTTCAATTATGAACTGTGGACTGTGACAGAGAACTATAAACTGAAATAATCCTTTCCTCTACAAGTTGCTTTTGGTTAGAAGTGTGTTTTATCACAGCAATAGAGACCCTAAGACTAAAGCCACCCACGAAGTGCAAATTAAGATGCTGTATTCTTACACAGCCTTTTTCATTTTAAGACAAGGAAGCTGAGCTATAGGTAGGGCTGTTGGTACTTATCCATAATCCTAGTACATAGGAGGCAGAGGCAAAATGATCACTTTGAATTCAAGGTCTACATCGTGAGTTTGAGGCCAGCCAGGGCTATCTATAAGAGAATGCCATGTCTTAAAAACAAACACAACAAATAAAAAATATAAGGATGCTGAGCAAAAAGACCTATCTAAATTTACCTCCTGGAAGATTTCCAATTACAACTTGGTTAAAACACAAAAAAACTTGTTTGGGGTAGATAGAGGTAGTAGGTTACAGAGAATGTGTGTATGTGTGTTTGTGTGGTGCACATGTTTATTATATAGAGATCAAAGGTGAATGTCAGATAGTTTCCTCCACCATATCGTTAGAGACGGAATCTCTTACTGAACCTACTAATTGGCTAGTGACTCACTAGTGAAATCCAGTGATCACTTGTCTTCAGCAAACACACACACACAAAGAGAGAGAGAGAGAGAGAGAGAGAGAGAGAGAGAGAGAGAGAGAGAGATGCATAAACGCATGCCTGGATGCTTAAAATATGAGTTCAGGATACCCAACCTCAGGTAATCATGTTTGCATGGGAGAAAACTGACTGAATTATTTCTCTAGCCCCTAAAGCTTAGGAAACTTAAAACTGGAATTGAAGACATAGTTTAAGAAAAGATACCACCTGATTAAAACACAAAAACTTCTATAAATAAACTTTGAGAATCTGGAATCATTTAGTAAAATGTAGGGCTTGAATACATAAATGGAACATTATGTTTTGTTTAAATGGGGCATCACTGTGCAGCTCAGGCTTGCTTGGCACCTGCTATATAGTCCAGGCTGGCCTTAAACTCCTGAGTTTCCAGCTCCAACCTTCTGAACCCCTTCTCATCCTCTTCACACAGCAATCACCTTCTTTTCCTAAACTGGTCCACCTCCTAACCTAACACCCACCCCTCCTTTCTTTTTCTTTTCAGGTCTCATGCAAGCAGTCATAAATACTGTACATCCATGATGAACATAACCATATCATATCCAGGAGACAGAACCCTGAGGTACCTTTTGCTCCCTCTGGTTCACATTCTTTCTGCTCCCTCTTCTGTAAAATCCTGAAGCTTAGAAGGAGTGATATAGATGCCATGTTTACTGTTGAGGATTCAATAAGCACTCAGAATTTTGACCACTCTGCTTTAAGCTGTTGCCTACTACCATAAGAAGCTTCTCTTATGAAGTCCGACAACACTACTTTTTGCATATAAACCTAAATTTGTATATGTTCATTTGACAAAATGTCAGTAATAGAATAGAATAGTCCACAGGCTCTGCCCTTACCACTATTGTGCTATTGACTAGATTTTGTCGGGCAGTTCAGTGATGTAGTACGAAGTATCTACAGATGGGTGTTATTATTGATGACTCTTCTTCCCAGCAGCCTGCATGGTACCTTCTGGTTCTGTGAACACTAGCCAGAAAGAAGAAATGTGCAGCTCAGTTTCAGCTTGTTTTTTTCTGTGTCCTGAATCCAGAATATCTGCTTTCACAAACAATGGGATCTTGCTGTCTAGTTATGGTAGTATGTTAATTTCTATGAACAAAATGTTCATATCCATGTAACTATATTTTATTTGAAATCTAGGGAAGACCTACAAGGGTATAACTTGCTTGTTTTCCTATCCATATGAGAATTTAGAATGGCCCCACTTACACTCATGAGTCTTCCAGATGCTGCCTGAAGTACAAATTGGGGGTTTCTGAATTGTGCAAACTGCTTCTACATTTTTTACCTTGGCATGGCTGCACCAGGTGACAGTTTTTGAGGGTCAGCCTATTAGTGTTATCTGCAGTGACTGCTTTAGAATACATAGCTAGAAATGAATGTCTGTACCAATCCCCAGTTAGCTACAAAGTCATGGGACAGCTATGACAACACACCGAATCGAAAAATCAAGTCAGCATCACTGATGAGGTTCCACAAATCCTTGCTTTTCTTCAGCATAAGAAATTCATTGAGTTCTTCTCTGCCCTATAAACCTTAAAGCAAATGTTGCCATCCTAAAGGCTGACTGTAACTCCTGGCTAGAATGTTGGTGCTAACAGATTGGATGCCATGGAAACCGAGAAAGACCTAATTTAAGCAGAAACCACTGCAATTTATTTATTTAATTTATTTTGATCAGCCTTCTAAACTAAGAATGAATAAGAGTTTGGGTGCTTCTAAAAATAACAGATTTGTAATATTTAAATCCACTTCTGAACCTTTTCCTTATAATGTAGGGAAACAAAAATTTCCTTGCCACCTGCTTTTCCTTTGCAGTGAAATTTCAGCTTGAAGAGTATGAAATTCTTGGGGTTGCATTGAAATCATTCTATCAGTTTTTATGAATATATAGAATCCTGTATCTTAGCCTACAGGTTCACATACTTTTACACATTAACATTACCTTGGCTCAGAAAGCATTTCATTATACTACATGAACATTACTGGCATGTTCTCATTCTTTTTAGTTTTTTTATTTATTTACATCCCAAATGCTACACTGTCCTGGTTCCCCTGTCACAGAGTCCCTCCACCATCCCCTTCTCTTCTCCTCTGAGAAGGTGGGGAACCCCTAGTTATCGCCCCACCCTAGCACATCAAATCACTTAAGAATTAGATGAATCCTCTTTCACTGAGGCCAGGCAAGACAGCTCTGTTGGGGAACAGATACCAAAGTCAGGTTACAGGTCAGCTTTAGTTGTTAGGGGACAGGGACCCATATCAAGACTGAGTTGCCCATATGTTCCAGGGGTCTTGATCCAGTCCACATATGCTTTTGGTTGGTGGCTGAATCTCTGAGCGATCCCAGAGGTCCAGGTTAGTTGACTGTTGGTCTTCCTGTGGAGTTCCTACCCTCATAGAACCCGAAAAGGCTGCCCTGTAGCCAGACAGGATCCCCAGTGGAGGAATAAAGACACCAACCCCCACAAAAAAAGTTTTGATCTAAAAATTGTCCTGTCTAAAAGAAATGTAGGGACAAAGAAAGAGCAAAGACTGAAGGAATGGCCAACCAATAACTGTCCATACTTGAGACCGATCCCATGGGCAAGCACCAATACCTGGCACCATTAATGATATTTTGTCATACTTGCAGATGGGAGTCTAGCATAACTGTCCTCTGAGAGGCTCTTCCCAGAAACTGAGACAGAGGGATATAGCCATAGCCAAATATTGGATGGAAATCAGATACTCTTAGGAAGGCCTGTTCACATCCTTTTAATAATATGGCATAAGTCAAGTGCTGTGTTTGCTTTCTCTCATTTAAACAAACGGGTTATGTGGCCCACATAGGAATCAACAAGAGAAGAAACATTTGACTACAAAAATTTTAAATTTTGCAAGAGAAAAGTCACAAATCAAAAATAGTTCTTTTCTGCATGTTCAATATTCTTGCTCTTGATACCTCTGGGATGCAGGTGTGTTGAGGTTACAAAGTGCAATAATAGCAGGTAAACAGACAACCTCACACATAGCATAAAGTTCATATACTACACTACAGTCTTTCAAGTGTAGTAACCAGGTTAAAGTACAGCTAGTCTGTCCTAAGAAGATTCTACAGGCTCACAACTTGTCAACCAACCCAGGTTCTCTCTGAGGTCAAATGTCCTTCTGAGTTATGTGCTATAGCCATAGTGCTCAGATTCCTACTGCTAAATTTGCAACTTCCTAATTGTGTGATCTGAGAAAGTTGCATTGTTGGTCTGGGGCTGTCTCTAAATGTATAAAATGGGAATCGTGACAATAAATATATGCCTACAACTCTCAAGGTCTTTGTAATAATTCAGCAACATGATGGTTAGACAAAGCACTTGCAATAGGTCTAAACAAATATCCAGTGGAAAAAGCCCAGTATAAGATACATATAGTAAGGATGCATAAAATCTTTTCTCCTCTCTTCTTTTACCTGGCTAAAAGAGTAAAGGAAGTGGATCCTAGATAGAATGAATAAGAATCAAAGCTTCACACCACTGAGGTTTTATTCCACCTCTACACTCCTGCCCACAGTCCCTCAAAGGCCCCGTGCATGCTACAGGTTTTGCCATCAATGAGCCAGCCATCTGTCCAAGATTTGCCTACTCTCATTTTTGAATTAAATGAAAATGCAAATCAACTGCTTCTCTTTTTTTGAATTGCAACAGTTTCTCAGAAACCAAATGCATAAAATTTCCAGTACCTTTGCGTGAAGGCATGACAAGTACAGAGGATCTGTAAGGCAATTTCATCAGACTCCCTGCTAACTGATGACCTGGGGAGAAATTATCAGTTACTACAGGACAATAGGCTTGAAAAGGCAGGCTGCGGTTGATGTAAGAAGCAAACCCTCCTGCCACTTCACTGAGTCTACAGCAAATTCTGATTGCCAGCCAAAGCATTGTTCTTGGTTGCTACTGACCAAGTCTCCCAAAGAAAATAAGAAAACAGCAATCAAAATTCTGAAGAGTCAAGTCCAACTAAACTTCTTTGATCTTCTGAGAGTCATACTGTGACCAAGTAGCATGTACAAAATATTTCAGTGTTTGATAAATGAACTGTATGGGCAAACAAAGCTAGGACATGTGAGCTGGTTCTACAATACGTGCTAGGTGACTCCAGGCAAGTTATATACCTCGTTATCTCATTTTACTCATCTTTAAAATAAAATAAATTAGTGTGTCACATAGAGTTCTCTAAAGGAACAGAATTGATAGAATGAATGACTATATAAAAAAGGTGTTTATTAGATTGACTTACAGGATGTGGTCCAGGTAATCCAATAAAGGCTACCTCGCACTGGAAATGCTGAGAATCTGATAATTATTATTCAGCCCATCAGGCTGGATTTCTTAGGAGTTCCAACCTGGCACTGAAGACCTGCGGGATTCCTGAAGAACTTCTGGTCTTCAGTTTATGTTGGAATTCTGAAAATAGTAATTCTATCTTATTTTTTTCAATTTTTTATTAGATCTTTTCTTAATTTACATTTCAGTTGCTATCCCGAAAGTCCCCTCTCCCCTCCCCCCTCCCTGCTCCCCTGCCCACCCACCCCCACTTCTTGGCCTTGGCGTTCCCCTGTATTGGGGCATATAAAGATTGCATTACCAAGGGGCCTCTCCTCCCAATGATGGCTGACTAGGCCATCTCAAGCTTGTACAACCACTCTGGAAGTCAGTCTGGCGTTATCTCAGAAAATTGGACATAGTACTAGCAGAGGATCCAGCAATACCTCTCCTGGGCATATACCCAGAAGATGTTGCAACTGGTAAAAAGGACACATGCTCCACTATGTTCATAGCAGCCTTATTTATAATAGCCAGAACCTGGAAAGAACCCAGATGTCCCTCAACAGAGGAATGGATACATAAAATGTGGTACATTTACACAATGGAATACTATTCTACTAGTAAAAAAATGAATTTATGAAATTCTTGGGCAAATGGATGAATCTGGAGGACATAATTCTTAGTGAGGTAACCCAATCACAAAAGAAGTCATTGGATATGTGTTCACAGATAAATGGATATTAGCCCAGAAACTTAGAATACCCAAGATACAATCTGTAATTCTATCTTTTAAGGAATACTGCAGCAAAAGAATAAATAGATTTGCTAGCAAAGGTGAGGGCAAGCCAGCAAAAATCTCTGCACTCAATGATTCCAGTGAAATGAATCAAAAGAATATCGTTCTAATAAGTAGATATTAGGAAAAAAGTACAGAATCCCCAAGTTACAGACCACAAAACTCAAAAAGGTCAACAAACTGAAGTGCCCACCCAAGTGAGGACACCTCAGTTCCACTTGGGAGAGAGAAGAAAGCAATCACAAGTGGGGAGGAAGGGAGGGACCTGGGAGGGAAAGTGGATGGGGTGGAGGAGTGGGAGGAAGAGGGAAACCTGATCTGGTATTGGGTGAGGGAAAAGGACCCGGAGCCCTGAGGGCCAGCAGAAAGAATGGAAACAGGCAACCTAGGGAGATAGGAGGTTGGGGGAACCCTCCAGAATGCACCAGATACCTGGGAAGTAAGAGACCATCAGGACTAAAAGGGAGGGACCTTAGATGAAATGCCAGACAGTACAGAGAGGGAACGTACAGAGTCCACCTCCAGCAGGAAGACAGGACATCAAGTAAGGGATGGGGGTTGCCATCTCACAGTCACACCTCTGACCCATAACTGTTCCTGTCTGAAAGAATTACAGAGATGGAAATGGATTGGAGCCTGAGGAAAAGAAGGTCCAGCAACAGGCCCAAAGTGGGATCTAGCTCAAGGGGAGGTCCCAAGGCCTGACACTATTACTGAGGCTATGGAGGGAGCACTCACAAAAAGGGACCTGACCTCCGAAACACCCAACAAGCAGCTGAAAGCGTCAGGTGCAGATATTTGCACCCAACAAATGGACCCCTATTGTTGAATTAGGGAAGGCTGAAAGAAGCTGGGGAGAAAGGCAATCTTGTAAGAGGACCAGCAGCCTCAATTAATCTGAATTCCCCCAGAACTCTCACACACTGGACCAGCTGATATGAGGTCTCCAACACACATACAGTAGAGGACTTCCGGGTCTGTGTTCATTCAGAGATGATGCACCTAATCCTCAAGGGACTGGAGGCCACAGGGAGTTTAGAGGTCAGTTGGGGGTGGGGGCATCCATGTGCAGACAGGGGGTGGGGAGAAGGTATGGGATATGGAGCAGTCAGAGGGTGGATCGGGGGCAAGGAGTGCAATATAGAGTATAGAAAATAAATTAATTTTAAAAAAGTAAAATAATGTAGTTCTGATAATTAACCCTTGTTTTCCACAAAGCTGGAGCCTATAAGAACATTGGAAAGCTAGAATAGGTTTATGCATCATTTTCCTGCCAGTCCATAACACTCATTAAGTTACATGAACCTTTGAACATAAATCTTCTAACTTCCTGAATGTCTACTACACACACACACACACACACACACACACACACACACACACACCAGCATTTAGCTCAGATAGATGAAGCTCATTGTCACAAATTTTACTTGGACACAGGCTGAATCTCAATGGTAGTTTAACTAACTTTCACATTCAAGCACACATCTTTCAAACATCCATTCTCTGCTATGCCTTTCCATCTTCTTATTTGTATATGATGAAAGAAAGATCGTGTTAAGAGTCTAGAAGCTCTGGTATCCTAGGTTCCTGTGAGTTTATATTTATATAATTATGCAGAAACAGCATGTTTCTTGGGGTTTAATGAAATGATAGAAAGATAGGAGAAGGAATGCTCCAATCATGGACATAATTTATGTGGTGATGAGTTTAATCTGGAGGACAAAAACATGGAAGAAAGGAGTTGAATTGCCACAGGCACTTATAAGCAAGGAATAAGGAAGTAGTTATAGAAAAGTGAACCATTCAATGAAGACAATAAATTATCTATGATAGTGAGATATTTGCCTCTGTCTCATCCTCTCACCCATAGACAAGGTATGCCCCTGACAACTGACTGAGTATGGCCACATTTGCCTACAGAGCTTTCAGACTAGGAGGGACTGTGGACTAAAATGAGCTGTCCACAGCCAAGGGTTTGTCACAGAAGAAATGATGTTCTATGCACCAAGGCCAATTTGAATGCAAGTTTACCCACTCAGCTCTTGGCATGAAGAGAGAAACAGATTTGTTTGAACAGAACAGTCTTTCTATTTGCAATCATACCACTGTGTGTTATGATCCTATTAGTTCACACAAGGAATGCAGTTCTGTGGGGCTTGCTGTCTCCATCCATGGACACAGATACACACACACACACACACACACACACACACACACACATACCTAAAAATGGAGTCATGCAGTACTTGACTTCCTAACTCACAAGAAATCAGATGTGTGAAGCTGTGTCCTTCTGGAAGCAAAAGCATTGTCCTAAGTGTATTGTGAATGGCAAGAAATTTCTCTTTTGAGTCTGATGGATACATAAAAAAGTCTAGGGGAGAAGCCCTAGTTGATTCATTAAGGAGAGGCCATCTGGTAGAGATAAAAGCATGGACTTTTAAATTGTCCAGGCTTATTTCTGTCCTTTCACAGATTATCTCTGACACCTTGGGCAAGCTTAAGTGTTCTGTGTCTTGGTTTCTGTCTATGTAAAGCAATAATAGAGTCTTAGTCCTGATATTGTGGGGAAAACTGAGTAACTTAATACTTATAAATCAGCTATCACAATGCCTAATAGAATAAGTGCTATATACTAATTTATTAAGCAAAATAAGTCGTTTATATGCTTAGCACTGCCTACATTTTCTCTATTTTAGTGACGCATATTAAGCATTTGCACAAGTTTATGGTACACAATATCTATGTTTGACTAAGGCCATATCCTTCAGGCTAGGACAGTCTCTCAAGGACGTATGCATAAGCATAGGAACTTGTCAGGTTACAATGCACATCTTAATTAAAAACAAAGACAGATGTCAGTAGAATCATTCATGACTAATCACAAGCAAGAAAACAAAGTTAACTCCAGAAGTGCTTACCACATATGCATATGTCTCTATTTATATACATGAATATATGTGTTTCTTGCATATGTCTCCATGTGTTTATATGTTTGCATAGCTATAAATATATGTATGTATTGTAAGCACATGCATTTTTATAATTAGTGCATTATCATATCACTTATTTTTTCATTTTCTCGGTATCATTTATTTTTTTAATTTTCTTTTTTTTTGTCTTTTTTCATTTTTTTATTAGATATTTTCTTTATTTACATTTCAAATGCTATCCCAAAAGTTCCCTATACCTTCACCCCACCCTGCTCCTCTATCCACCCACTCCTACTTCTTGGCCCTGGCATTCCCCTGTACTGGGGTATATAAAGTTTGCAAGACCAAGGGGCCTCTCTTTCCAAGGACAGCTGACTAGGCCATCTTCTGCTACATATGCAGCTAGAGACATGAGCTCTGGGGGTACGGGTTGCAGACCCCCTTCAGCTCCTTGGGTACTTTGTCTAGCTCCTCCATTGGGGGCCCTGTGCTCCATCCTATAGATGACTGTGAGTATCCACTTCTGTATTTGCCAGGCACTGGCATAGCCTCATATGAGACAGCTATATCAGGGTCCCTTCAGCAAAATCTTGCTGGTATATGCAAGAGTGTCTGGGTTTGGTGGCTGATTATGGGATGGATCTCCGGGTGGGGTAGTCTCTGAATAGTCCATCCTTCCATCTTAGCTCTAAACTTTGTCTCTGTAACTCCTTTCATGGGTATTTTGTTTCCTATTCAAAGGAGGAATGAAGTATCCATGCACTGCTCTTCCTTCTTGATTTTCTTGTGTTTTGCAAATTGTATCTTGGGTATTCTAAGTTTCTGGGCTAATATCCACTTATCAGTGAATGCATACCTAGTGACTTCTTTTGATATCATCTATTTATAGCCATAAATCTACATGTTTTCATGTGCAAATGTACATGGGTACATGTTTTATGTATATGCATGTGCATGAGATATATGAGCATATGTATACACAGAAACACATGAAACTGGTTTGGTGGAACAATATTTACACTAATAATATTCAATGCACTCATATTTCTCATTACTTGGAGTCTAAACAAAATGTTTAGGTAATAAATGGCTTTTGCTATTAATTAATTTTACTGTCTTATTAATCACATATATCCAGTATCTGCATCAGGAGCCATAGCTGCCAGCTCCCCAATTATTGGCTACAATTACTCAAAAGAACCTGGCACTGTTTACTGAGCTGATGGGCACAGATGTAATTGTATCAGATGCAGCTGTGAGATGTAGACATTATTCTCTATGAAGTTTCATTATTCTATTTTTCCCATTAATAAAAATAATAATGTCCCCAAGGCTTTTGCTCCAGTTAGTCAGAAGATTGGGGAGCTAGACCCAGTAAATCAAGGTGATTGAATCTTTCTGGTATTTCTTATGGACATAAATCCATGACCTTCATAATCTTTATGTGTCTTGTTTTAACATCTATTTAATGGACATAATGAGAACTACAAACATTATTAAGATTTCCTTGCAAATCTCTGTTAGTTTTCATACATAGTACCTGAACTTTTCTCCTTATCTTTTGAGTGATCAAAGGTAAGCCTTAAAATTCAGAAGAACTCAGGTCAAGTACAGCTTCTTAGGCACAGCAAGAAATACAGGTTTTATTTTGTATATAGTATTTGAAGCAAGAGAGTGTCATGGGCTCCTTTCACTTTGGTAGAAAGCAAGAGTGACCACATAAACTGAGCAGAGCAGTCTAGTAGCTAGGACTACAGTCCACTTATGGATTATATATACAAAACAATCTGTGGATATATAAGTATATTCATATACATAATCATATTGAAGATTTATCTTCAAGATAAAGGCAATTAGATTTGTGGTGACTATTATATAAACACATATTTTTGTGAGAGTCAAAATTGAAGAAAGTAGTCATACACTATACCTAAAGAACACATTAGCAATTATTTCTATTGAATGATGGAAGTTAACTGCCAGCATGAACAATTCTGAACTAGTCTAGCTGAGGTATCCTGTAGAAAACAAACTTGGGTGACACTTAAGAAGTATTATCACATATTGGAATGATTATATATTATATATATAATGACCTTGGAGTTGGCTATGGCGGTGCCAATGATGGACCATTGCACTGATTAGTGCTGTTACCTTGACAGAATATAGAACCTTCTGGAAGATGGGCCTTTGGGCATGCCTGTGGGAAGTTTTTCTTGATTGCATCAATTAAGGTAGGAAGGTGTGCCCACTGAGGGTAGCACTGTTTATTGACTGCCTCTTGGACTGTATAAAAAGGAAAAAGAAAGCTTAGGCCGAGTGTTTGTCATTCTTTTCTTCCTTCCTTATTATAGATACCATATAGCCATCTGCTTTAAGCCTCTGATGCTATGACTTCCCATCATGACGGAATGTCCCCTTGAACTGTGACCCATAATAAGCTCCTTTCCCCCATAAGATGATTTTATCATAGTATTTTATCACAATAATAAGAAACAAGGACAGTCAGGTAATGATCCAATATTGGCTGGGTAGAAAAAAAATATCATCTGTGAGAAAATGAAGAGCCTGTTGAGTACTCCCAAGGATTTCCAGGTCATAATTACTCACTCTTAAAATCAATCTTGTCCTCATTATTTCTTAAACAGTGTGCTATATAACTGACAGGGCTCTTTTAGTGCCAGAAAACTAAAATTAAAATTGCCTATTTTTGAAGTTCCCCACACTTTCCAAGCATGTGTGCGATTACACTGCTGCTCATTCACGAATCTTGATACTTGGATATTTTAGCCTTGAGGTGTGAAAGATTCATTTACCAGTCAAAGTTTAAGCACTCAAGATCCGGATGATGCAGGTATGAGATGGTGATCTGAGGCCGGCTGTGCATCCAAGAATCCAGAGCAAGGCTAACCATAGCCTAGTTTTACCTTGTCAAGAAGAGAAACATTCTTGGAAGTTTATTCTTCAAAGGACACAAGGGCAATAAAAAACAAAGAGCACCCAACTGGCTCTTTAGATATCTTGAAATGAATGGGTATCTTAAAAAGGCATTTAATGAACTTGAGCTTCATGAATGGAGTGTACTGACAGATCTAAGATGGTTTTATTTGAAAGAGTCATGCTCAAGTTCATAAGCACATTTCATTCAAGATACCAGTAAACATCTGTAGAAGTTGATGGAAAAGTAGGGAGAGGACCCTTACAGCAGCAGAGGAAAGTATCCCTTTAAAAGTAAGTTGTATGATACTGATTTTAGCATTGCCTTACTGATGGTATCAAACTTCAATAAGTGGATGAATCTTCTTTCTCAGCTCCCTGATGCATATTCCATTGACAAAAGTCTATATAAAGGAAAATGTTGAGAGAGTATATAGAGTATTAGACCCAGAACATCTATTTTTACACAGACTATTAATAAATATCAAATTGTCACCATTCTCGGCTATAGAAAATGAGAATGTCTTATTCTCAAGAGGTTGGCCTGGCAGAAAGTCTACCTGGTCGATACAGAGTATGTATGGTTCCACAGATAGCAGGAAAAACAAGTGGCATAGGAGAAAAACAAAACTCTCTCCTCTCGTTCCAGTTCATCTGATTATAGGCAATATGATCTTACCAGTTCCTCATTTGAAAGTTACAAAGCCACAGTAATCATAGGGACATTTCAAAGCTTACATATGTTAATATATGAAAACCTCTCAGTGCACTTTTTATTTTTAAACAATAAGCATTTATAGAATACCACATTTATTGATTTATTCATGCATTCATTCATTTCAATATCTGAATGCTATCCATGAGCAAGATGTCCTTGGGAATGGGTATAAAGCAATGACCAAGTGTTCATGATTATATTATTTCATTCTTAGAAAAGGCAAGTGTAGTAAATATTTATGATTATTATTTTATATATAAGGGAAAGAGCATAATAGTTTTGATTATTTGCATAGTATGAGTTTTAAATAAGAAAATTCCATGTTGAGGATGTAGATCATGTGCTAGATCCTTCTCAAAGTGAGATAGTCCCAGGGCATTTTATGCTAGTCTTGGAGTCAACATGGAATTCTGCTTTGGACTGTTCAATTGTTAGATGTTTGCTAACTGTAACCATTATTCACAAAGTCTTCCAGAATGTAGGTAGAGAGTATGGTTGACACATATCCTCTGGCTGTCACTCTCTTTCAAGTTCCTCACCTGAAAAGAGCTACCTGATCTGAGATCACTACTATAAGGAACAATTCCAAAAGAATGCTCTTCCCAAGGCTGCCATCAAGTGGTGATTGAGTAAACTCTTTGAGAGGGTAAAAGATCCTGGCTATTTCAGCTCAGTTGGGGCAACTATGGAAAGAAACCCTTGAGTTCTCCACAAGGTTTCCCAAGGCCCTACAATCTACATTGCTCCTTTGGAGTTGTTTGTTTGTTTGTAGGATGATAAGTATGAATCTATAAGAACAAAATGTTGAATCTGATAGAAGAGAAAGTGAGGAAAGGTCTTGAACTTACTAGCAAAGGAAAAGACTTTCTGAACAGAACACTGATAGAACAAGCACTAAGATCAACAATTAATAAATGAGACCTCATGAAACAAAAAAAGCTTGTGTATACCAAAGGACACTGCAATTCATACAAAGTAGTAGTCTGCAGAATGGGGAAGATTATTACTAACTACGCATTTGATACAGCGCTAATATTCAAAATATATACAGAACACACACAAAAAAAACAAGATATCAAGAAAGCAAATAACCTAATTTAAAAACAGAGTACTCAGTTGCCTTGTTATGAGGGTTTGTGCCTAGTCTTATTGTAACTTGTTATACCATCCATGTTCAGTTGATATCCCTGAGAGGCCTGCTTTTTTCTAAAGGGAAATGAAAGCGGAGTGGATCTGAAAGAGAGGTTAGGCAGGGCCAGAGGAGACTGACTGGAAGGAGTGGAGAGAGGGGTCACTGTAGTCAGGATGTAATGTATGAGAGAAGGGTTATATATATATATATATATATATATATATATATATATATATATATATATATATATATATATTACAGGTCTAAACATAGAATTCTCCAAAATTGAAACCCAAATGGCTGAGAAGCTCTTAGAGAAATGTTAACATCCTTAGTCATCAGGCAAATGCAAATCAAAACAACCCTGAGATTTCATTTTACACCAGTCAGAGTGGCCAAGATCAATAAAACAAATGACAACTCATGCTGGCAAGGATGTAGAGTAAGAGAAACAGATATTCATTGCTGGCCGGAGTGCAACCAAGTGCAAGCACTGTAGAAATCAGTGTGGTGCTTCCTCAGGAAGACAGGAATTGATCCAGCTGTAGCACTCTTGGGCATAAACCCTAAGGGTGCCTCATCCACCCACAAAGACACTTGGTCAACCATGTTCATAGCTGCTCTATTCACAATAGCCAGAAATGGAAAAGAACTTAAATATCCACAAACAGATGAATGGAGGAAAAAATGTGGTACATTTACACAATGAAATTTTATTCAGCTGTTCAAAGATTGTGAAATTCACAGGCACATAGCTAGAACTAAAAAAAATATCATCTCGAGTGAGGTTAACTGAAGCTCAGAAAGGCAAATATGGTGTGTATATATGTCTTATATATATAATATATTATATACATGATTATATGTGGATGTTAACTGTTAAGTCAACCAAGCTAATTACAGAAGTTAGGCGTACAGCAAAGAAGAGATAGTTTTGGATGGATGAGGAATGAGCACTGGAACAGGAAAATCAAATGAGGCCAGAAGGGAGGAGATGGAGGGGTGTAGGGAGGGGCAGAAAGACCATTTGAGTAGTAGTATAGTAATCTAAAACAGTGGATACTTCCTAAAATATATACATTTGTGAAAATGATCTAAATGAAATCTTCAAATAATGGGGAGAGAGAGCTCCAAATGGGCATCTATTATCACCAAATGAAGCTTAATTCTGGTAATAGGTTACATTTAATCAAGTCATTAGTGAAAAGGATCCCATGGGAACCCCCAAACAACCCAGGCTGTTGCCAAGGCTATTGCTTGCTCTCCTCAAACTGACAGTAAAGCCTTGGTGTTCATAGTACTGGAAACGATTCTGCATGCTACCCAAAGAAAAAGGTAAACACCAACTCAGCTACAAAACCTTAGGTCCTACTGTGGTGACTTACATTGCTGTCATAGTGACATAACGCTTGAAGGAATAACCAACAAAGATCTCTTTTGATTTAAAGCCTACTCCATGAAATGAAACCCATACCTAAAGCTTCCTGTGTGACCAAGAACCTGAGACTAGATAGATCAGGGATCTAGAGTAGAACCAAATGCTACTGTTATCCTAAAAGAATATAACAGTGACTCCAATTCCAAGGGATCTGACATCCTCACACCAATGCACATAAAATTAAATTAAATTATTATTATTTTCTTTTTTTATTAGATATTTTCTTCATTTACATTTCAAATGCTATCCCCAAAGCCCTCTATACTCTCCCCCTGCCCTGCTCCCCAACCCACCCACTCCTGCTTTCTGGGCCTAGCATTCCCCTGTACTGGAGCATATGATCTTCACAATACCAAGGGCCTCTCCTCCCACTGATGGCCGACTAGGCCATCCTCTGCTGCACAATTATTTTTTTTTAAAGAGTTAATAGTGATATTCAAATACCTCTGAATCCTGCAAGTTTATTGAAGTGTTCTTTCAACCTGGTAAGAATTAGTTCTCTACCCATAAACACTTCTTCTGACAAAAAAAAAAAAAATTAAAAAGGCCTGTCATTCGGATTATAATGAAGCATAACCCTGACTTTTAAAAATTACTGAATCTGATAAGGAAAGAAAGAAATTCTACTGCAAAGCATCCACAGGAATGATCCAGTGTTTACCAGTAAGAGCCCAGAGAGTAACACATAGAACTGAGTTATACTGGTGACTTACAAAGGCAAGGCAAATTGAATGTGGAAGAATCTATTGATTTACAAGTGTTATCTAAATTTGGAAGATTTTACACCATGAGGAGGAACCCAGAAAATGGTATGAATTACAGATAATGTGGAAAAGATAATGGCCCATACTGAATGAGTGGAAATGTTAATGAAGATGGTGGAAGAAATAGTTAAAGGCTCAGAAAAATAGTCATTGTAGGTTAGATCTATTTTATTACATAGGAAAAAATCATTATGTGATTATGAGCCAAGGAATGGACCTGGAGGCACATTATGTGTCAATACTAAGGGAAGGGTTCTGATAATAGAAGTAGCAACATCACCAGAATCTTAAGAGGTCTATCTACTGTGCATGTTAGGGTTGGTGTAAGAGAATCAGTCACCAAATCTAGCTGAGTGGTGTCAAAATGTCAAAACTATAGAAACAAAACCATGGAGTTTAATGACTAGCAAGGTCAGCATGGCAGTCAATAAGTTCTGATCCACAAGGGTGTTAGGAAGATGGTTACTAGAATGTAAAATTGTTAGTAAAATCTTTACAGGCAAAAGAGTCTGGTAGTGAAGAGGGGTGCTACTTGGTTTTGTACAAATAAAAAGTGACATCTAATTACTTTGAGGCTAATGCAACTTACCTTAATAAAAGTGATATAATTCCTGGACCTATTCATAAACCCATTAATTCTGTGACCTAAATCCATTGAATAAAAGAGAATGATGCATAGAAAGAAGGTCTGAAAAAATCAATTGTGCATCACAATGATTTCCTTAAATCCTTTTCCAAAGATGCTTATAACCATTCATAAATAATGGTACAGTTGGAAAAGGAAAAGTGCAGACCCTTGAAAACTCCAGGACTATGTTGTATAACTGACATTATCATCCAGAAATCTGAACTGTTTCTATAGTTGTGCTAGAACACCATGGCTGAAAGCAACTTAGGGAAGAAATGGTCTATCTCTTACAGCTCTCAGTACACTCCATTACTACAGGAAATTAGGAAAGGAACTCAAGGCAGGAACGGTGGAGGCAGGAACTAAAGCAGAGGCCATGGAGGACTGCTGCTTACTGGCTTGCTCAGTCTTCAGTTTTTAAAGGCCCAGGCCCACCAGCCCAGGAATTACATCCCTCAAAATGGACTGGGTACTCCCACAACAATCAACAATCACAAAAATACCCTACAGGTTTGCCTACAGCCCAATCATATGGAGTCATTTTTCTCAATTGAGATTCCCTCCTCTCAGATACCTCTAGCTTGTGTCAAGTTGACACAAAACAAGCCAATACAATCCTCGCACCATATTGAGGTACTTTGAACTTCCTAACCCTGAAATACTGGGCTTTGTTAACTCAGAGGGCATGATTGTCCAAGTAGGAAAACATACCTCAAGAGACAAAGAGGAGCTGGGAGTGGAGGCTCACGCCTTTAATCCCAAAACTTGGGAGGCAGATGCAGGAGGATCTCTGAGTTTGAGGCCAGCCTGGTCTACAAAGTGAGTTCCAGGACAGCCAGGGCTATACAGAGAAACCCTGTCTTGAAGAGAGAGAGAGAGAGAGAGAGAGAGAGAGAGAGAGAGAGAGAGAGAGAGAGAGAGAGAGATCATAGCTGCAACTTGGATACTGGGAGCTTCTTATTTCTCATGACAAGCAAGAAAAGTTTCATCTGGAAAAAAAATCAACTTGAGTCAAAAATAGAACTACCATTAAGCAATGGTGTGAAATTTAAGTAATGTATTGGAACATCTCTTTTCAGTCCTTTACCCAAGTATGACTTTAAATCAAGTAAGGACTGGTTCCCTGAAGAGATGTCAAGCCTTCAGAGATGATCATGGAGGAAGTAACTGGTGGTGGGATTATATAACAGACAGGGAAAGAGGACAAGGTATCTATTGAGATTCTGAAGGAAGCTGTTGTAACAGAGCTGAAATTCATCCAATCAACGTCTCTCACCTGCCTTTTCTATGTTGTAAGAAACAGAGGACCAATGACTTCCTTGCTTCCTGGAAGAACTATGTGCAGAATGCGTGTGAAACTACCTGGTACAGTGAACAGTAAGATAAAAAGGTACACATATGGATGTCTTCACTAAAGTCTGTCTCCAATGAAGTATGTGGTGCCTAGATGAAGCAGTCAACAGACTCAGCTATAGACTTCTGCCTCACCCAATGTGACATATTTCTCTACACCTGGTTGTAGACAGAGGCTGAGTATGATAGATGGCCATTTCAGCCTACCAATGAGCAGCGTTCACGGGCAATACTTTCTTTAGAGTTAATTAGCTGAGATTTATGTAAAACTTGAATCGCAGTTCAATGTCTTCCTTTCCAACCCTTACTTTCACCCCCATTCCCTTACAAGTACTGATAAATAATAAATATCTTGCACCTCAAAGGTCCTTCCTATGTCAACTTCTATAGAACACAATCTGTGACAGTAGGAAGAAACTATGAATACTGAAACATTTGGGGAATCTCAAAAAAAGATGTAATTTCAAAATGACATGATATCTCTTTTTTAAATACATAAAAACTTGTGATAAGGCATCGGATACAGTAGAATCCAATAAACTTACTGTGAGTGACTCTATGAAAAAAAATTAAGCAGTCCCAACAGAAAGGCATCATAAGCAGACAGATTTGGGCTCAACATACAAAGAAAAATTTCGTAATTTGAATGCATGAAAAACAAAACAGCCCAAATATGCAATTCTGCCCTGGAAAATACATAAAGAAACCTGAAGAGCCCTCATAGTGTGATGGTAACATTGTTATCCTTACAGTCATTGGGAACAATCTAGGTGACCTCTGATCTTATTGCCTACTTGGACACTAACTAGGACCATACCATAGCAATTGATTTCCTGTATCTTTTGTGCCTTTGGTGTTTACAAACACTACCAAAGTAAGGTACGTCATTAATGAATTTTAAATCAGCATCATGTAATAAAATGAAACATAAAAAGTCTTCCATCTCCTCCAACATCACAAACTTCACTGTCAAGAGGCAGTGAGGGCATTTTGCATATCCAACCTTAGATATCCACCTGGTCACTCACTATGTATTAAACACCATGCTATCTATGCTTCAGTGTATTTAATGACTTTCCCCCCACTCTTACCAATACTGTGAACTATGTGTTATCATGCCCAATTAACATATAATGAAACTAAGGTTTAAAGTGTAAATGTCACGTGACTGGGACATCTGATATTAGTAAAGCCACAAGTCAAACCCATATATCTGGATTCATTGCCTTTTTAGTTTTCTTCTTCTGCTACAGTCTAGGCCTCTGAACACTCCTCAGGTCCTTGCTTTCCTACTATAAAATTCTTGCATAAAACCTCAGGTAGGTTAGATGCCAAGATACAGTCTTTTTATGAGCACAGTGCATTTGCAACATGGCAAGCACTAGAGGAGCTTCTAGCATCTGTCAAAAACCAAATGGGTCATTTGAGATTCCATCCGCGACCTTGGCATAATTTGAGCTGGTTCCTAGACAACAAAGAGCTGATTATTCTAGTGTGGATTTGCTATAAATAATACCCTTGAGGCACTTCTATATTAGAGGTAAGAAAATCTCCTCTAAAATTGATGTTACCAAGTCCATCGGTATCTATGTTGCATATAAAATAAATAAGGAACAAACAGCTACTACTTTAGAGCTACTTTCCATCTGCAGAATGATGTTTTGTAGAAACCATTTCATGTTCTGGGCAATAATTTTGTCTCCTAAAGGCCTATGTGTGGGAAATTTAGTTTTCAAGCAGGTGCTATGGAAAGGGAATCCATTTTTGAAGAGTTGGTGTCCACCAAGGAACTGAAGTGGTTTGCAGCCTCATAGGAGGAACAACAATATCAACCAACAAGACCCCTGGAGAGCTCCCAGGGACTAAACCACCAACCAAAGACTACACATGGAACGACCCATGGCTCCAGCCGCATATGTAGCAGAGGATGGCCTTGTTGGTCACCAATGGGAGGAGAGACCCTTGGTCCTGTGAAGTCTCGATAGATGCCCCAGTGTAGGGGAATGCCAGGATAGGGAAGTAGGAGTGGGTGGGTTGGTGAGGAGGGGGAGGGGGTACAGGGGAAACCAGGAAAGGGGATAACATTTGAAATGTAAATAAAGAAAATATCTAATAAAAAAATAAATAACAACAACAAAAAAAGATTTGATGTCCAGTGAAATGTATTCAGATCATAGGCTATGGGACCCCAGTCTCTTCCTCTTTTTCTGCTTTAATTTCTGGTCATAAGTTAAGGAGTTTCAGTTGGCCACGTGATCCCTACTATTGCCTTCCAGAGCTATCACATTACAGATGAAATGGAACCACCTGAACATGAACGAGAACCTGTAAAACTGTGATCCCCAAATATAATTATCTTTCTAAGTTTCTTGCCTCAGGTACCTATTAAAACTAATAAAAATCTAATAAACTTATGCAATTTATTTATTAATAAAAATAAAATTGGTACTGAGAAGTGGAATCTTTAGCATTACTATATACACATCAAGGTGGAGGTGTCTTGCAACTGCTTTAAGGAAGTTATGAGCAGAACTCAGTGCATTATTCTAATAGGGCCTAATAAGAGCTGACTGATGATAAAATGTAGGAAGACCGTACTAATGAGGGTTCCAGTGCACCTGAAGGTTATATGGGGAAGTGTATTATTAGATTTACACAATGGCAAAGAATATGAAGGCAGTCCCTAAGACTTTATGGGAGGCCAAGGTTAAAGAACTTGACTAATTTACTTGGCAGAGGACATTTCCAGGTAGCAAAACAGTTCTGGAAACAACATGTACATCGCTAGCTGCTTCTGGCCAAATTTATTGTGAGAATCAGCTACAAAGACTGCCAGAGTAGAAATATTTTTAAAATCTATAGTATGGGCAAAAAAGGAGCACTATAGTACTTGGCCATAGACAATAATATTGTTAGTAGCCTATTAAAATAAGTCGAGCCCTTTACACAAGGCCAGTGTTGTCCTTGGTGGCCTCTAAGGAATATACAATGACTATGGCAGAAGTGAGAAATGAAGTCTACATTTGTTTAAAAGGTGTCCCAGAGCATCTGAGTTTCTGAAGAAAGCCAGGGTGGCCCTGGGTACCAAAAATTACCTAGGAATTCATTTAATTATGATCATCTTCCAAGATAATCAGAATCTACAGCAGCCATGGTTCAAGTGAGCTGAAGAACAGTTCCTGCTGGCAGTGACCCTCGGCATTACCCATGGAATTTACCTGCAGTATACAGGATTTATGAGGTACAGAGATTCCAATTAATATTCCAAACAAAAACCTGAGTGGCTACACAGTATATTATAGGATCCAAGGCCATGTAAGTATTTCCCAACAGGGTGATATCTGGAACTGAGAGAAGTATGCCAAAATATCAGTAGAGATCCTAAGAAGGTCTGGGAACCCGCAGTGAACAATGCTTGCTAACTTATTCTTTGCCAGTGATCAGAGCCAGACATGGGGTATGGCTAGAATAGCTGCAATCCTTTGGAAGTATACACCCTGCCACTGTGTACTAGATGCTGTGTACAGAGATTTAGGATTTAATGCTTCCTTGCCTGGTATTAGTCTTGCTTTGCGCTGACCTGCTATTATTTCTCTATTCCTTTCTTTGAAATGAGAATATTTACTCTGTGCTCATATCACCATTATATCTTTCTATTTCATTGTGGCTCACACTTCATGAACATTATATATCAGAAAATAATTTGGACTTAGAGTTTTGAGCAGTGCTTCAGTTACGACTATGGGTCTTCTTGGGTATGAATTGAATACCCTTTGTATTTTGAGATGGATATAAACTTTTGGGTCCATGAAGTTGAAGGCTCTACTATGAAACTTATGCATCACCCATAGACCAATATTTTAGAAGCTTTGATCCTCAGGAAGTAAGATAGTTAAACCTTTCAGAGGTGGGATTTAGTGAGAAGACTTGAGGGTATATCATGAAGGAGATTATGGGACCCTGGCCTGGTCCTCATTGTCTGCTGATTTTTCTGCCCTGTGGCTGTGGACTTTCCTTTGTGATACACTCTAGCTGTGATGTGCTTCCTTCCTGAAGGCCCAAATGAGAAATTAGAGAATCAAGAAATGAGAGAAATTAAACATGGACCAAAACTTGCAAAACTATGAACCAAAATAACTGCTAAGCTTTTACAAGTTAGTTAAGTATTTATTATAGTAACAGAAAGATGACTAACAGGCCAACATAATCAAGTCCAACATAATCAAGCTGAGTATAGTCACTAAAAAGCCTCAGGACTCCAGAAGGTCTATTTCCTGCTCACTTCATCTCTGGCTATTAATAAACAGAACATATTATAACTATCAATATAATGATTAGCAACTTGAAAGCATTTTAGGTTTTCCAATTTCAGGGAAAAAAGCTATTTCAAGAAGAAGTGATTTTTAAATATTCCTAGACTTGGGCTAACTAAAAATAAACATTGAAAATAACTACAAAATTGAAAGAAAAAAAAAACATAACTTAGCCATTGCTGTTATACAAATAGGCCTAGAATCTAGGAGGCACCTCCCTTGAGCTGTGTTGAAGTAAGCACTTGTCTCTGAAGACTCATTCAGCAATCCAAGACAATGGAAAATATTTGCTTGTTTGCTGACAATAAGGTCTTGGAAGAACCCTGTATGTCAACTTTCCCTTAACATGCCCTCATTCACAATGTGTGAATACCTTCATTGTTCCATAAAAATTCTCAGCCTTTCATAAGCCTCTAAGAAATAAAACATAAGAAACCCTGGAAGGTATCAAAGGACAAACCCTTAATATTATACACTGGAAAGGAAAATTGTGGTGCACAAAAGATCTGCTGGTGCTGGATTGCAGTGGCAAGAAACTGAGAGGAGGAGTAAGACAATGCCAAACACATGGTCATTCGGTTCATCTGGCTGTGGATGAGCCAGAAGTAAGACTGCATGAAACACTCCACTGTTCCTAGGAGTGGTTACCATTTTCACTGGAAGCCTCCTTCCTTAAATTGCCTCAGAGTCCAAATTTGAAAGCTCAGCAATGATAGCTATAAAGTTTTGGCCTTGTGCCTACCCAGTGAGTCGTCAGATAGGTCAAATTAAACACACACACACACACACATACACACACACACACACACACACACACACTATCTGTGTGTTTGTTCACTGTCTCAAACAGCCCCTCTTTTCCAGGTTGCATTGTAATGTTACAACTCTGAGTCTATATATATATTGTGTTCTGCCCTGATTTCCAAGAAGGAAGTAAACATCTAGAAAGGGCTAAAAAAGAGCAGCAAGATTTTTCTCACAACATCAGGATCTATTTCCTCATGCTTGAAATTCTAAGCTTTTCCTCCTTATTTGGCAAAAAATAGTAACTGGGTCAAATATAGAAACTCACCACTGCTCCCTTTTATTTACTTCTCCATCTGTGTACAGGCTTCATCAATGATGACAGCAGGAAATGGCTTGGCTTTGGAGTTCTGGCTTGTTAGCTATTTGATGTGAGGAAGCAGCTGGGGGAGTATCTACACATGCTATGCTTGGGCCATACTCCAGAGGGGCCTGCCACTGGGCTTTCCCCCATTTGCCAAGTTAGTGATTGTTCTGGAAGCTGCTTACAAATTCCTTGGAAAAGATGCCTTCCTTGTTTTGCCTTTTTAGAAAAATTTTACCTGAGGGAATATTTAATCATATTTACTATATCATTCTCTAAATACAAAGGTTATAAATCCCAACTCCAGATCACTTGGAAAATGGGGGGAAAGTAAAAATAAGTAACCCCACTACCCATAAATTAAACATATTTGTTTTTATTTATGTCTGTTTCTATGCATACTGAAACAAAATAAATGTTAGTGATATGTAATACTCTCATCTTTGTCAATGTTTTCTAAGTGAATCTTGAGAAGACATCACTAAACTATCCCTGCCCCAATATCTCTTGAATCTAACAATGCAAAGGTAAAAATTTAAACAGACCTAGTTTTCACTTAGAGCATGCAAGTAATTTGATGTATGTTGTTGACAAATAAATACAATTTAAAAAATAAATTTCATTAGTATAAAAGCTGTCTAGCTGGAAAGGAAATTTGTGGTCAGCTTGAGACTGATTCCTTGTGTTCTGAAACCAGTGTACAGTGTCTTTGCAACTAGGTTCTAAACACTTAATTGTGATAGGTAACTAAGAGCTGTAGTAGCAGCTTGTTTGAGGGAGTTCTTCATCCTCATTTATCAATAACTTGTAGGGAGGTACCCCATGCCTGATAGTATGATTTTTGTTTAATAGTTCATGTCTTCTATGAGCAGCATTGAAATTAGTTTACCAACTAGTGGACTTTCATATATCCTTAACAATGGTTAACTTTTAATTACGCCCTCTTTTCCCATATCCCCTGCCCTCATCCTTAATTAAACCTTTAAACCCCAGTAATTCCCCGTTCTTTTATTTTATATATGTTTTAATAACCCCTCTAATATTATTTTTTTCACTTGAGTTGTGAGACCATAGACACATTTTGGCTAACTCTTCACCTATGCCTCCAGCCACCTCCATGCTTGAAGTGTTCCACCTGCAGTAACCTCCCTCTCTCCTTTCATTTTACTTATAGTCTATTATCCCTTAGTTCATAATATACCATCTGTGATGGCTTATTTCCAGAGTTCATGGTTTCTACATATACTGCAAGTTAAATACACAAAACAAAAAACTCAAAGCTATAATCCTTAATATGGGAAAACATGTGGCATTTGTCTTTCTGAGCCTGAATTACCTCACTTGGTATAATATGTTTTCAATTCCATCCATTTTCTTGCAAATTTTATGATTATCAGATTTCTTCAAAGTGGAACAAAATTCCATTATTTGCATGAATCATGTCTTCTTGTTCAACCAAGTCATTAGATTTCTAGGATATGTCTATTCCTTAGCTAATGTGTGTGTGTGTGTGTGTGTGTGTGTGTGTGTGTGTGTGTGTGTGTGTGTGTAATGGAGTACTACTAAACATAGATTTACAACTATGTGGTATGGAATATAATATCCTTTGTATATGTACCTAGGAGTGGAATAGCAGGGTCATATGAATGTATTTCAAGTAACCTCCAAACAGACTTCCAAAGTGGCTTCATTACTTTACATTCCAACCAGTGGTGAAAAAAAAAACTTCCTCTTTCCTCATGTCCACACAGGCTTCTGGGTCAAAAAGGTGATTAATGTCTGAGTCTTATAATACTAACCTGCCATTCAAGATATATCCACTCTTGTAATAATGGCATGACTATTATGGAGGTAATCAATCACATTTAAGTACTTGGATCTCAGGCCTGTTCCACAGAAATGAATTCATGATTGATCAAAAACACAGGGTTATGTAGGTCAAAGGTGTACTGTGGTTTCAATAAATGATCAGTTTGATAACTATCTTCTAAATATTTATATTTAAACCCATGGATTTCTGTTGCTTGCAATCTTCATAAAGAAGCTCATTTTTCTTTTTTCACACTTTTATTGGATATTTCATTTATTTACATTTCAAATATTATCCTCTCTCTCTGTTTCCACTCCAGAAAGACCCTATCACATCCCCCCTACCCCTGCTTCTATGAGAGTGTTCCCTCACCCGCTCACCCACTCCTATTTTCCACCCTGGCATTCCACTACACAAGGGCGTCAAGCCTTTACAGGACCAAGGCCCTCTCCTCCCATTGATGTCAAAGAAGACCATCCTATGTTATATATGATGATGGAGCCATGGGTCCCTCCATGTGTAGTTTTTGGTTGGTGGGTTAGTCCCTGGAAGCTCAGGGGGTCTGGTTGGTTGATATTGTTGTTCTATGGGTTGCAAACCCATTCAGCTCCTTCAGTCCTTTCTCTAAACTATTCCTAGCATATGCAATAGTGTCTGGGTTTGGTGGCTGATTTTGGGATGGATTCCTGGGTGGGGTAGTCTCTGGATGGTATATCCTTTCATCTTAGCTCCAATCTTTGTCTCTGTAACTCCTTTCATGGGTGTTTTGTTCTCTATTCTAAGAAGGAATGAAGTATCCACACTTTGGTCTTCCTTCTTGATTTACTTTTATGTTGCAAATTGTATCTTGAGTATTCTAAGTTTCTGGGCTAATATTCACTTATCAGTGAGTGCATATCAAGAGATTCTTTTGTGATTAGGTTACCTAACAAAGGATTAAATTGTCCAGATACTTCCATTTGCCCAAGAATTTCATAAATTCGTTGTTTTTAATAACTCCATTGTGTAAATGTACCACAATTTCTGTATCCATTCCTCTGTTGAGGGACATCTGGGTTCTTTTCAGCTTCTGGCTATTATAAATAAGGCTGCTATAAACATAGTGGAACGTGTGTCCTTATTACATTGGAACATCTTCTGGGTATATGCCCAGGAGAGGTATTGCTGGATCTTCCAGTAGTACTATGTCTAATTTTCTAAGTAATCTCCAGACAGATTTCCAGAGTGGTTGTACCAGCTTGCAATCTCACCAGCAATGAAGGAGTGTTCCTCTTTCTCCACATCCCCACTGTCATTTGCTGTCAATTGAGTTTTTGAACTTAGCCATTCTGACTGGAGTAAGGTGGAATCTCAGGGTTGTTTTGATTTGCATTTCCCTGATGATTAAGGATGTTGAACATTTTTTTAGGTGCTTCTCAGCCATTCCACATTCTTCACTTGAGAATTCTTTGTTTAGCTCTGCACCCCATTGTTTAATGGGGTTATTTGAATTTCTGCAGTGCAGCTTCTTGAGCTCTTTGTATATATTGGATATTAGTCCTCTGTCACATTTAGTATTTGTAAAAATCTTTTCCGAATCTGTTGGTGGCCTTTTTGTCTTATTGACAGTATCGTTTACCTTAGAAAAGCTTTGCAATTTCATGAAGTCCCATTTGTCAATATTTGATCTTTCAGCACAAGCCATTGCTATTCTGTTTAGGAATTTTTCCCCTGTGCCCATATCTTTGAGGATTTTCCACACTTTCTCCTCTATAAATTTCAGTGTCTCTGGTTTTATGTGGAGGGAGGTCTTTGACCCACATAGACTTGAGCTTTGTACAAGGAGATAAGAATGAATCAATTCGCATTCCTCTACATGATAGCTGCCAGTTGTGCCAGCACCATTTGTTGAAAATGCTGTCTTTTTTCCACTGGATAGTTTTAGCTCCCATATCAAAGATCAAGTGACCATAGGTGTGTGGGTTCATTTCTGGGTCTTCAGTTCTATTCCATTGATCTATCTGTCTGTCCCTGTAAAAGTACCAGGCAGTTTTTATCACAATTGCTCTGTAGTACAGCTTGAGGTCGGGCATGGTGATTCCACCAGAGGTTCTTTTATTGTTGAGAAGAGTTTTTGCTATTCTAGGTTTTATATTATTCTAGATGAATTTGCAAATTTCCCTTTCTAACTCAGTGAAGAATTGAGTTGGAATTTTGATGGGGATTGCATTGAATTGGTAGACTGCTTTCAGCAGGATAGCCATTTTGACTATATTAATCCTGCCAATCCATGAGCATGGGAGATCTTTCCGTCTTCTGAGAGCTTCTTCAACTTCTTTCTTCAGAGACATGAAGTTCTTATCAAACAGGTCTTTTCACTTCCTTAGTTAGAGTCACAGCAAGGTATTTTATATTGTTTGTGACTATTGTGAAGGGTGTTGTTTCCCTAATTTCTTTCTCAGCCCATTTATCCTTTTGTAGAGAAAGGCCATTGATTTGTTTGAGGTAATGTTATATCCAGCTACTGCACTGAAGCTGTTTATCAGGTTTAGGAGTTCTCTGGTAGAATTTTTAGAGTCACTTATATATACTATCATATCGTCTGCAAATAGTGATATTTTGACTTCTTCCTTTCCAATTTGTATCCCCTTGATCTCCTTTTGTTGTCAAATTGCCCTGGCTAGGACTTCAAGTACTATATTGAATAGGTTGGGAGAAAGTGGGCAGCCTTGTCTAGTCCCTGATTTTAGTGGGATTGCTTCAAGTTTCTCTCCATTTAGTTTGATGTTGGCTAGTGGTTTGCTGTAGATTGCTTTTATTATGTTTAGGTATGGGCCTTGAATTCCTGATCTTTCCAAGACTTTTATCATGAATGGGTGTTGGATTTTGTCAAATGCTTTCTCAGCATCTAAGGAGATGATCACGTGGTTTTTGTCTTTGAGTTTGTGTATATAGTGAATTATGTTGATGGATTTCTGTATAGTAAACAATCTCAGCATCCCTGAGATGAAGCCTACATGGTCATGATGGATGATCAGTTTGCTGTCTTTTTGGATTGGGTTTGCGAGGATTTTATTGAGTATTTTTTGCATCAATATTCATGAGGGAAATTGGTCTGAAGTTCTCTTTCTTTGTTGGATCTTTGTATCAGACTATTGTGGCTTCATAGAATGAATTGGGTAGAGTACCTTCTGCTTCAATTTGTGGAATAGTTTGAGGAGAGTTGGAATTAGGTCTTCTTTGAAGGTCTGATAGAACTCTGCACTAAACCCATCTGGTCCCGGGCTTTTTTTTTTTTTTTTTTTTTTTTTTTTTTTTTTTTTTTTTTTTTTTTGGTTAGGAGACTACTGATGACTGCTTCTGTTTCTTTAGAGGAAATGGGACTGTTTAGATCATTAATCTGATCCTGATTTAACTTTGGTACCTGGTATCCTCCTAGGAAGTTGTCCATTTCATCCAGGTTTTCGAGTTTTGTTGAGTATAGCCTATTGTAGTAGGATCTGATGATGTTTTAGGTTTCCTCCGGTTCTTTTGTTATGTCTCCTTTTTCATTTCTGATTTTGTTAATTAGAATACTGTCCCTGTGCCCTCTAGTTAGACTGGCTAAGGGTTTATCTATCCAGTTGATTTTCACACACACACACACACACACACACACACACACTAACTGGCTCCTGGTTTGGTTGATTCTTTGAATAGTTCTTTTTGTTTTCACTTCATTGACTTCAGCCCTGAGTTTGATTATTTCCTGCCTTCTACTCCTCTTGGGTGAATTTGCTTCCTTTAGTTCTAGAGCTTCTAGGTGTGCTGTCAAACTGCTAGTGTTAGCTCTCTCTAGTTTTTTTTGGAGGCAATCAGGGCTATAAGATTCCTCTTAGGAGTGCCTTCATTGTGTCCCTTAAGTTTGTGTATGTTGTGGCTTCATTTTCATTAAACTCTAAAAAGTCCTTAATTTCTTTATTTCTTCCTTGACCAAGGTATCATTGAAGAGAGTGTTATTCAGGTTCCACATGAATGATGGCTTTCTACTATTTATACTGTTATTGAAGATCAACCTTAGTTTGTAGTGTTCTGATAGGATTAATGGGATAATTTCAATATTTTTTTTATATGTTGAGGCCTATTTTGTGACCTATTATATGGTCAATTTTGGAGGATGTACCATGTGGTGCTGAGAAGAAGGTATATCCTTTTGTTTTAGGATAAAATGTCCTGTAGATATCTATTAAATCCATTTGTTTCATAATTTCTGTTAGTGTCCATGTGTCTCTGTTTAGTTTCTGTTTCCAGGATCGGTCCATTGATGAACATGGGGTATGAAATTCTCCCATAATTATGGTGTGAGGTGCAATGTGTGCTTTAAGCTTTATTTAAGTTTATTTAATGAATGTTGCTTCTCTTGTATTTGGAGCATAGATATTCATAATTAATATTTCTTCTTGTTGCATTCTACCTTTGAGGACTATGAAGTGCCCCTCCTCTTTTTTGATAATTTTGAGTTGAAAGTCAATTTTATTCAATATTAGAATGGCTACTCCAGATTGTTTCTTTGGACCATTTGTTTTCCACCTTTAACTCTGAAGTAGTGTCTGTCTATTTCCCTGAGCTGGGTTTCCTGTAAGCAGCAAAATGTTGGGTCCTGTTTGTGTAGCCAGTCCACTGGTCTATGTATTTTTATTGGGGAATTGAGTCCATTGATGTTAAAAGAAATTAAAGAAAAGTAATTGTTGCTTCCTTTTTTGTTGTTAAAGTTGGGGTTCTGTTCTTGTGGCTGTCTTCTTTTAGGTTTGTTGAAGGTTTACTTTCTTGCTTTTTCTAGGGTGTAGTTTCCGTCCTTGCATTGGTGTTTTCCCTTTAATATCCTTTGAAGGGCTGGATTCATGGAAAGATACTGTGTGAGTTTGGTTTTGTCATGGAATACTTTGGATTCTCCATCTATGGTAATTGAGAGTTTTGCTGGGTATAGTAGCCTGGACTGGCATTTGTGTTCTCTTAGAGTCTGTATAACATCTGTCCAGGATCTTCTGGCTTTCATAGTCTCTGGTGAGAAGTCTGGTGAAATTCTAATAGGCCTGCCTTTATGTGGTACTTGACCTTTTTCCCTTACTGCTTTTAATATTCTGTCTTTATTTAGTGCATTTGTTGATCTGATTATTATGTGTCAGGGGTAATTTCTTTTCTGGTCCAGTCTATTTGGAGTTCTGTAGTCTTCTTGTTTGTTCATGGGCATCTCTCTCTTTAGGTTTGGGAAGTTTTCTTCTATAAATTTGTTGAAGATATTTGCTGGCCCTTTAAATTGAAAATGTTCATTCTCATCTACTCCTATTATCTGTAGGTTTGGTGTTCTCATTGTGTCCTGGATTTCCTGGATGTTTTGAGTTAGAATCTT